>JAJMBI010000057.1:0-61647 GCA_030572815.1 Starmerella asiatica | reverse complement strand
AGGTCCCAACTAACCATGGGTATACTGCTCGAAATAATGAACACCCCCGACTAAATGACCAGATTACTAAGCATACATACGTTGCGATACCAGCCATGGGCCATACAGCCAGTAGGATATAAAACACAGCCCAAACTAATCATGGGTATACTGCTCGAAATATTGAACACACTCGACTAGAAGATTTCTAAGCACCCATACGTCTAGTCATGGGCAATACAGCCAGCTAGATTTCATGTGGGTCGAGTTCGACCCATTTTTGCCAGTCATATAGCCCATGTAGCCAGCTATATACCAGACATTGCGTGTAGAATTATAGTGCCTTTAAAATAGAACAGATTAAGGAAATCCATCCATTTAGAAAAGCAGCAAGTCAAGTAGCGAGGCGGGGTCGTTGTATAATGAGGTCACGTGTCACGGGAGGGTATACTGCTCGAAATAATGAACACCCCCGACTAGAAGATTTCTAAGCATCCATACGTCTGGTCACGGGCCATACAGCCAGCTACCGCGCTCAAAGTATAATTAATTAACGAACCCTTTACGAATTGAATGCATTGATCGTGTGAATATACATAACTAGTTTCTGCTGCACCTTCTCTTGCTCAGGGGGTTCCAAAAACACATCGCTGTTGGGCAAAGAGGGGTGTCCAAGTCACGATGTAATATGGATTCAAGAGAATGGGACTAGAAGATGGGCATCACCTCCTCAGTCCTTCTCGGATTCAGACTTCTTCTGCTGCTGCGTTTCCCAGAAGTTTATACTCACGACTTCGTCCTGGCCCCGTTCATTCTCCACAACGTACAAAATGTCGTGCGCGGACTCATGTAAAAATCGGATGTCCTCACCATATATGACCCGCAGCAGCTCAGTATCCATGCTGCGTATCTCGATCATGTTGACATCAAACGCGATCAAGTATGGATACGACAAAATAATATGTTGCGGGGTACACTCCCACTGAATGATCCATTCTGGTTGTGAGCGCCATCCGTTGCGATTAATGAAAAACGAGAAGTCCGAGTAGTTCAACAAAAACTCCTTTCCTATCCTGTATAGCGAAATTGGCCGCAGCCATTCGCGCTTAATCACGAAGTCAAGCGACGTATCGGCAGGATCGAGCAACGACTCAAACTTCCCCTTCTCTAAATCAAGGATCTCAAACCCGCGGGCACACCCTAAGCACAAGTGGTTTCTAAGAAAGGACAAAGATAGCGTGGCTGACGGGATCTCGATTGGCGGTTTAACCACCTTGAATCCTTCGGTCTGCGCCGCAGCTGCCCCCGTGAGAAGTCTCCGTAGTGGGGGTCTTTTTTGGTTATTAATTGTCGAGTCTGCCGGCTCCAATACTCTAATTGTGGAGTTCAAATTGTTCGACTTCACGACCGTGAGCAAAGTACGGCCTAAATACTCATCAACTTTGTAAAAACTGACCTGGTTCGCAATGATTTTAAGCTTCCGGTTGGCATCATTGGGATGGTCGATCATATCCATAGGAAGGGTAGATAATATTTTGTCCGAAAGTAATAACACAATGCCGTACTTTTGGACAACATCCAATTGAGTGATCGGGCTTGTAGTCGTCAAAATCATCTTCAAGCTGGACACAACTGGCTTAAATTGACCCTCTGCATCTTGATATGTCATTGAAGACAAGTAGACACCACGATCAGTGCCGAACAGTGCACGCTTCCCATCATCAAACAGCGCTGAGCACAACACGCGGCCCAACATCGCATTAGACGTGTACAGCGTGTGGAGCTTAAACACGTTCGCGGCCTGTCTTTGCGTTTCTTGTTGTTTCAAGATGGCCTCGACCCATGTTTTCCGAGCCTGGAAATTCTCGGCATACAGAGTAACCACGTACCCTCTCCTCCCCAAATGCTGAAATGTGATCGGGTACGTCGCTTTGCCGTCAGCGTTCCGCGTTACAGTGGACCTTATCATATGCGCCGCCGCCTTTCGTTTCCCAATCTCTTCGCTATCTGCCAACTGCAGCAGCTGCAATGGTATCGGTTTCGAGTTCACCCTTAAAACTTCACGGCCGCTGCCAGAACCATCCTCTGTAGGCTCAACAGAAGCCGCTGCCGCCGCCGCTGCCGCCGCCGCCGTTGAACTCATGCCACTAACTTTCTTGCGTTTAGCAAACAAGATCGCATGGTCGAACAAGTACACCTGGACGCTGCCCTCACCAGGCCGTTTATAAAGAGTTCCTTTGAACACGAGCTGTCTCTTGGGATCGAGCAAATGTAAATCGACATACTCCCCGTTTCTAAATGTTAATGCTTGGTAAAGCTGCCGCAGACTGAAGCGGTTCTCAGCCTTACCCGATTCGGCATTAACCCTAAACAGGAATTGTCTAATCTGGGAAATCGCTTCCGGAATATTTTTGGCATCCGGATTATCCTTATCCGTACGTTTCAAGATCGCATCCAGCAATAACGGATACCTAGCCAACCGCGTGGTCGGCTTCGTGAGGTAGCCATTCAACTCAAGTTGCTGAGAAACAGGATCGCGCTCGGTCTGCTGCACAAACCGCGCAAATGCCGGATTTAAGGCCCTTTCTTTCTCAAACTCATACTTCGCATACATCTGCTGCGCACCATAACTCACGAAGGGGTCGAATCGCGGCACGTATTCCAGCACGACATCAGCAATTTGGTGCACGACGGGGGCCACTTGCTGGCGTCTAGTTAACGCCTCGGCAAATTTCAGATTCACGGCATGCACCTCTAGAATGTTGAGGAACACCATGCGAATAAACTTGTCTCTACGCGACTCGGGCCCTAACACATTTAGGCGCCGCAACGGCTTGATCCACGACTCTCTTAGGTACTCCAGCGATTTAACAAAATCGCGCTCTGTGTAAATCAGCTCAGCAATGGCCTCCTGCCGCTTCTGTTCTGTAGGTGGTGTGGCATCAAAAACGGCCTGCGGCACATTATACCGCCACAGTTTCTCCGTGGTATCCTCGCCATCATTAAGCGACATTGACGCATCCTGCTGGCTCGATAACAACAGTCCAGGATCTAGTTTCATATTCAACCTCGCTTGCTGCTCTAAGCGTCGCGGGCACGAGATCGAGTAACACAATCGGTTGCGACTGCACGTAGGCGAGTAGCATTCCGACAGCAAAGTAAACACGCCATTAGGCTCTGGAATACTCTCGCTCTGCTCGTCATACGTCGAAAACTGATATATCTCGGTGTGCGAGTCTCTAAGTCGGTTGTCATAAGTGACATCATGGAACAACTTTTGGGCATCCAGCGACCTACCAAGTAACAATGCCAAGTTTCTGTCGGGAGTTTTAATGATATAGGCAATCACATCGACGGCCTCGGCGCCAGTAAATGCATTTTTATAAGAAAGCTCGTTCTTTACGCGATCACCCAAAACGGGCGCCATTCTTTCCCGGAATTTCTGAGCAACGCGGCTGAGCAAGGCCGGGTACACCAATGGTTCGCGACGAGACGTGGCGGCCAATGCCGCAGCGGAATTGCTAGCCAGCGAACTCAAAGTCGCGCTGCTCGATTTGCGGCTCATATCCTGATGGCCCTCATCCGGCACTGCACTAATGCCGAGCCCACTCACTGAATTGGCCTCGCCATTGGCTTGTACAGGGGAGCCGCCCGCGGCTCCATGGAGAGCAAATGCACTGAGATCCGATCTGGTGGGGATGGCCCGACCCCCACGCGTCACGTTCTTGCGGTGCTGCACTGAGGCCGATGCCGATCTTTGGATAACTTGCTTGCGTAACCCGGACCAAACTTGAGACACCGATCTGGGAACTGTGCCATTTGGTGAACTCGGCGTGGGACTGCTCGGAACACTCGTGGTGGGCAAATCCGCCGCTGACTTTGAGGCGAACGGGTGCACTTGGTCCTCCGTGGGAGTGACTGGTGTTTCCATGGTCATCCCGGCCGCCACACTCGCAGACCGTCTTGCCACGTTCGGTATCGAGTTCGAAGTCTGTAAAGACGGCGAATCTGGCCCCGAAACACTGGCCGACCGGGGCTGTTGCGTGCCGATTTTTAACCCTGCCATTCTTGGGTTCAATGCGTGTTTATGCGGGGAATTCTGGACTGGCTGGTATGGTGGAGGATGCGCTGCATGCATTGGCGGGTGCGGAGGTTGTTGGTACTGCTGATACTGCTGGTACTGCTGGTACTGTTGGTACTGCTGCGGGTACTGCTGGTACTGCTGCTGGTACGCGTACTGCTGGTACTGCTGTTGATACTGCTGGTACTGTTGCTGCTGTTGCTGCTGTTGCTGCTGTTGCCGTTGCTGTAGCAGTTGCTGTTGTTGTTGTAGCTGCTGCTGGTGTTGCTGCTGCATTGGATGTTGATACGTTGGATGCTGCTGTTGAGGGTGGTACGGCGGCGCTGGCGCGGAGTTTCCCATATTTTGATGTGGTAGGTGGCCATTTACAGGCATCAAATGCGCTGGATGGGCCGGTTGCGGCGGGTGTCGCTGAGGTACCGCTTGCGGGGTCAATCCTGGCCGTCCCGGCGGCGGAGGCCGGCCAAATATGTCGACGAATGCTGAGTATGGATCATTGCCGGGTGGAATATCGCGACTGTTGGGCTTTCCCTCGGGCATCGGGGCCGCAGCTGGTACTTCTTCTGGGGCGCGCGCCTTGGGATTTAAATCGGATCCCGAGGGCCGGACCCGCGCCCTTGGACCAGCCCACCTCCCAACGGTGCAAACGCACTGCATCTACAAGCACACGCACGGCTATCATGCACGGACTCCACAGTGGGGTGATTAGCTGCATTACGGGTGATATTTTTGCTGATCTGCACATTTTATTATACATTTCAGTAATTATATTTTTTTTTTTTAACTTTAGGCAGCAATTCCTTCGTATTAGTAGGTCCGTGTCCCGGCGACATTGCAACACGAAACGGTTAAGAGGCACCCACGAGGTGGGTGCAGGCCCGCCGCGGATCCGAACCCTAAGTGGTGGCGGTTCCCGGGCACGTCCTAATGGCTCCCTGGCTATGGCCTGCATTGGCGCTCGCCAGTTACACCTGGGACGCTGAAGTTCACGAAATACCGCCTTTCATTATTGAGCATGCTCCTCTCGTCTACCTGTACTCTGAGGAACGGTATTATCCCGGATCCCTCGAGTTGTTTGTGGAGAATTTACAGATGTCTACTGCCAACTACAATGACACAACCCCATTAAATCTCGCTAATTTAACTGCAACGGCGGCTAAAGTTCGCCAAAGAACCAATGACACTGAGTTATACTTGACAGCCCGCGAGCAGTGGGACCCCCCACCGGGACCCGAATGGCTTACGGGGTTTAATACAAACCGACCAAACTTATGGAATGGACGGATTAAGGATGCTATGTCCACGCTAATTGTTGTTGAAAAGCCCGAAATCGGCGCAATTGATGCTTTCTGGTTCTATTTTTACCCGTTCAATTTAGGTCCCTTCGTGATGGGCCACGGCCCCTTCGGCAATCATATCGGCGATTGGGAGCATACACTCGTGCGATTTGACTTAAAAACTCACAAACCGATGTTTGTGTGGATGTCGGCTCATGGTGGCGGAACGGCGTACCGCTACGATGCCCTGTTGGAAGAAGATGCACTCGCAGGCCACAGACCAGCGATTTTCTCTGCCAGGGGAACCCATGCACAATACACGAGTCCCGGACGGCACCCGCACGACATTCCCTGGCACATGTTGTCCGATTACACGGACAGAGGCGACCTTTGGGACCCCGCACAGAACTATGTTGCCTATACTATAGATAAGGAACATAAGGTGCACCCGGCCAATGGATCCGAGTTAGGCCGCGAGCTACGATTGGGGGACTGGTTACTGTTTGATGGCCACTGGGGCAACAAACAGCTGGACAAAACCGATGTGAGGCAACAATGGTCGCCCTTTGAGTTCCGGATAATTGATGGGCCATTGGGGCCATTGGCCAAAAATTTGTGGCGAACGAGCCCGTGTGAACGCTTTAAATGGTGGAACTTCGCCCATTCGTGCCGGATCCGGCGACGAGCAACTGCCGGTGAGGGCACAGAGGCTGATGTGACAGGCTGTGAGGCTATGCTGAAGGTAATGCCAGCATGGCTGCGGCCCTTTATATCTTTTCTTACAATGAACGGGTATTTCTGTTTCTGGTTAGACCGGCTGTTCTCATAGGCATCAATTTAGGCACAATAGACACTTTATAGGTAGGTATGGCAGATGTATTGCCGGTTATATATGGTAGGCTATGGTATATACAATAGGCAATTTATGGTTGCCTGCGTTCAATTCGCGAAGAATTTGGTACGGGCATTGAGCTAATTGGGGCGTGTCATATGCAATCGGCACATGAGTCTGGTTTGCCTTAGCCCTAAAGCTCGGATGTTCCGGACCGCTTTCCGTTCTGGGGGAACGTGAAAGGTTCATGGATCGGCAGATGTTAGCAATACATATGCTTAGATTGGCAACCCTGCAGGTAGAACCCTAGCTAAGTATATAAAATTTATCGTACTAATGCGCAATGAGCGTCAATATCGTTTATTTGATTAAGCTTCGGGTCCCTGCGCCAGCAAGGACGGCGCAAGGCCCCACGTGAGATGATTACCGATTATGCATGTAGGGCAAGGGCCACCTCCACTTAAAGATCTAGGGCGTGTGGATCTCCTCCGGATCCTGCAAGGTGGAGGAGTTGCACACATAAAATTAGAGAATTGGCTCTTGGCGCGGAACGCGTGCACTCTTTTCAACCTGCCTCAAAACGCACCTTAGCAGTTGTGACTCCGTTTTTGATATATTGACGAGTTCACACACACCATGGGATTCCCGCCAACCCCACCGGCCGAGGTGCCCATAAATACCGGCACGATATCGCTCGACACCGCTGCAAAGGTTCTTACCGCCCAGGGTGAGGCCATCCAGGCCTTGAGCTATATGTTTGCTGAGAAGAACCGCGAAAATGGCCCCGCCGCGCTGTTTGCCTACTCATTATCACTACTTAGGCAGACCGTATTAAACGGCGGTAAAATTGTGTTTAGCGGCATGGGGAAGTCGCATAAGATTGGGGCAAAATTAGTAGCTACTCTGCATTCGTTCGGGATCCCGGCAGCGTCGCTTCACCCGAGCGATGCGTTGCACGGCGACGTGGGGCTTGTCAACAGTAAGGACATTGTCGTGCTGGTTTCAGCCTCGGGGAACTCGCCAGAGCTGTCGGCTTTGCTTCGGCATGTACCTTATGGCGTGCACACCGTTTGCCTAACCTGTAATGAGCACTCGATGCTGGCCCAGCAGGCCACGGGGATAATTGCTGCTCCCGTGGCTCCTGGACTTCGTGAACATGAATTGTATGGCTTACCAGCGCCTACAATCACAACGACGTTGAGCCTGGCCATTGGCGACGCGATGTGTGTTGCACTGTACGAAAGTCTTGAGCATGATTTGAAAATAAGAAGGGCGAATTTCACGCGGTTCCACCCCGGTGGAGCCATTGGCCAGGCCAATGGGTTTGGCGATACGGCTTCTACCGAGCTGGCCGTGGTGCCGTGGATGGCCGTCCCCCAATTACAAACACCACTGACGGCAGCTAAACCTGTAGATTTATGGCGATCCGTGGCATTGTGTGCGTTTGTATGTGCAGATGAAGTGATGTATAGATCCCAAGATATCGTGCGAGCACTGGAAAGTGACTTGCCGCTCAGCAGTGTGCCGGGACAGGCGCTCGCACTCGCCTCGCAGCACCGTGGGGCGGGGCTGTGTGTGTTTAGGGACGAGAACGGGTTCCCCACGGGCGTTGTTTGGGATTAACGATGTATGATATATATATATAATTACAATTATATCGCCATTAGACTTTTTAGTTGGTCCAATTCCTCGGAAACATCCGCAAACGTGACGCACTGCGTGCCGTGGGCAAACCATCTTTGGTCATCACTGACTTGGTTCAAAGCATCCAGGCAATAAGTGTACAATTCCGCTCTCCGTGAGGGTTCAATGCACGACTCGCGCTTTATATGCTCGTAGATGGCCTGGGCAGCGCCAACATAGTTCTCGCGTTGCGTGTTGAACGCGTACCGCAGCCGGTAAGCCGGGACCGTGCCAAAATTCACGGTTTCTGACAGCACGCGCTCCACTATTGTAGAGAACCCGACGAAGGGGAAGTTCATTACGAGCGCACGCGCCTCATCTATACCTTCTGAAGCAGCAGTCTCCACCAGCTCGCGAACTAACT
Source organism: Starmerella asiatica (assembly GCA_030572815.1). Classification (NCBI taxonomy): domain Eukaryota; kingdom Fungi; phylum Ascomycota; class Dipodascomycetes; order Dipodascales; family Trichomonascaceae; genus Starmerella; species Starmerella asiatica. The sequence goes on along the minus strand of JAJMBI010000057.1, from coordinate 53,431 downwards.
GCAAAACTTCTTCATTCAGGGGATCGGGATTAGGATACAACCTAATAAGTGCCGTGTATGCCGACGTAATATCGTGAGCCTGCAGCGACAAATCAAGGAGGTACCGAAGTAAAGGCGTGGATTCAGCGCTGTCCGGTGTGTACAGGCTCATGCCGCATTTTGCAAGGAATATCGCTGCTTCATTAGCACCGACTTTACCGGCATAGCGCGAAACCTCATAGAACCATGCTGCCTGGGTAAGTGGCCGGTTCCCCAACGTTCGAAGCCAGGGACGCGCCAATGATACTTTCTGGGCCAGTGCCGCGCCGCCTGTTTGATCACCGGAAGCGAGCGCTACCAAACTTTGCACAAACGTTGAACTGGAAGACGGCTTTAACCCAGCTAATGCAGCATTCACTCGGGATAAATCCACTTTGGGTACATTCACGAGCAGGTGCCCCAGCAATGGCAGCTCGTCTAACTGTTCAACGAGCTTTTTGGCAAGATCGAATCCGAAACTCTCTAAATCCACAGCGGAATTGCGCAAGTGCAAGTTCATAACCCCGAGTTTCGCAACAAACTGGAGCTTTCTAAGCTTGCTGATCGCCAAACTCAGCGGATCGACGCCATCCGAGAGCCAGCCTTCGACAATGGCCACCACTAACAGAGTACTCACCATTAACAGCGTTTGGGATTCGGTTTCAGCGTATTGATAAACCAACGTTTTCAGTGCGTTGACCCCCAATGCACTGAGCTCTGTGCTTGCCCTCGAGGCTAAATCGCCATCCTTGGTTTCCAAGTACTTCACCAATTCAGCGGCCAATTGCGACCCATTCGTGCGGCCCATATCGTTCAGCTTCGTTTGATCAAGGTGCGGCCGCAGCTTAGCGCACACCAAATCGATTCTTTGCGTTACCATGTCGGCGCTCAGCAGCTCCGCGGCGATGTCCTGCATGACGCTCGCGGGCACACTAGCAAGTAAAGGCTTGGCATGCTCCAACGCACCGGGAACACTTGGTTCAGGTGAGGTTTTAAAGCTGAGAATGCTGACGCCATGGGCCCTAAGCGTCCAAAAGAACATCCCCATGCGCGTTGACATTGCCGGTGCCACGCTAAGCAGCTCGGCGCTCTGCGCTTCTAAATCGCGGCACACGGCGTCTAGTCTCAGCCACTGCGTGCGCACATCCGCCTCGGGCGTCACGAGCGTTTCCAAAGCACTCTCTATAGCGGCTAGGTCCACCTTTGTACTCAAATGATTGGGTGAATTTGACATTTTCAGCAAATGGAAAAGCGCGATGCGCACAATTTGGTCCGGAATGCTGGCCAAGTGCTGTTGAATAGCCGCAGTGGACACATCCTCCCCATCGTCCAAATGGGCATCAAAGTTGCCGGCCTCCACCCACTCTTCGGCCTTATGCACCCAAAAAAACTTGGCGGCAGTGTTCAATTTGTAGGCCACAAGCACGTCATCATTAACAAAGTGCAAATTTGAAACGAACCACTGCCGAACGGCGTAAGGCACTGGCGAGCGAGTTTTGCACACCAACTCTTCGCCGTTCAAGAAGTAGCAGCACAATTCGGTTTCATATGCCACGGCAATTGAATTGTGGGCCACGGCAATGCACTGTGTCGGCTGAATCCGCTGCGAAGTAACGTGGTGAGCCAACTTTTGTAAACACGTGTTGCTCGCCAGCGACCACAGCCTCAATTCGCCATTAATACTCAGCGTCACAAACAATTCGTCAGTAACAAATTCGAGAGAAACAGTGCTGTTGACGCTCAATGACGGGTGCCCAGGAACTTTGTCACTCACCGGTTTAAACAGCTGAAACAGCCCACCAGAACCCAACGTGCTCCGTGGATCCGATAATTCCGTAACGACAAACTCACTAGTGGGAGAAACGCGGTCGAGTTTGATGACGTTGCCGTTGTTCAGGGCCACGACGAGTTGGCTAGCCGAGTGGGCCCTCAGCAGCCGTGGAGCAACCAAACTGAAATCCAGCGGCTGCGAGACACGCAGCTCAGTTCCAACTTCACTGATCTCGTCGGGGGAACGCGCCACTAGCCACTTTTCGGGAATTACCACCGTGCACAAATGTGCAGGGGATATAAAATCCAGAACAACGTCGCCATCAAACTCGGAAACGCAAATGCAGTCGCGTAAAATGTTGAACGGCGCATGTAAACTTATTCCTGTGCCGGTGCCGACGAGCCTGGCAGCGTCCAGCTCGAGCGGTGTGAGGTCCAGCCGGTTGTTTTGGCTATTAAGCCGCCAACTGAAGCTGACACGCGCGCCATGAAAGACACCCGCCTGAGAGGCAAGCTCGAACGAGCTTTGATTGGTCTCTAACGATAGTTCCCGGTTGGGGACGCGTAACTCAATATCTTTAACGGGAACGTCGAGGTTCAGGGGGATCTCCATTATAGGGCTAGGTCCAACGGCCCTGCTTAAGAACCAAGGAACAAAAGAACTAAGGGACCGCTCCTAAATAAATATATAGTTTGTTGTGGTATGCATTCTAGTGGTGCTGATGTATACGGCAAGGGCGTACTGCCCAATAACAATTTGGTTCATCGCGATGCTGGCAATTTATAATTATGTATGGTATTGCAGTAGGCGTGAACGCCAGCGGATGGGTGCGTATGTGCGTGTGAGTGTAAATGCATGATGATGCAGGGGCTACCCCAGATTGAGCGTGTTCCCCGACCCTCTGGGGTTGTTCTCGCGGAAATCGTCCCACTTGCGTAACTTTAACACATCTTCGTCTTCATATTCCTTATAATCCTCATCATCAAGATCTTGATCCAGAGGAACCTTTGACGGGATCCTGTTTGCGAACTCCTTCTCGAGCACCTCATTGATCGTCATCGTGGGCAGTCTTTGACCCGTACCAAACACGTTTTTCGTGGCATTCTTGCGCTGGTCCTCAAGTGCTACTGATGCCGGAAGTATCACGAACGGGTATCGGACCTCACCGTTGGGTCCAATGGCGTCGCGCGTGCGCGAATAGCTGGGCAAATCCACCTTCGTCGTGGCCTCCCGCTTGTCAGCCTGCGTCTTTTCCTTCTCCAGCCAGTTCTCATGCGCGTCATCAAAAGTTTTCCCCTGTCTGGAAATGATCTGCCGTAAAGTTTTGCTGTTCACGTAGGTCGACGGGTTGTACAAAACACGTTCAACTCGCTCCTTTTTCTTCAAATTGACATCGGCTTCATCACAGGCCAGCCCGACATGCAGCACAGTCAATTCATCTTCCAGCATGTTTATACTGTCCCACGCCTTGAACATGTGGAACCGCAACCGTGCAATTTCAGTTTTGCGGAGCTCGGCTTCGTCGCCCTCCTGCATGAGCAGCAGCCTCACCTTCTCGTAGTTGGCACCGGCCTTGTTCGCAAACCGGCGAACGTCATGACGCAATCGGCGAGTACGCCGTTCTTCAATGACACAGGGGCCCTGGGGGCCCTCGGGGAAGATGGATTCAACGAATTTTACCAATTGGGCGTCGTCGCTCACATTAAACCGCAGTTGCAGCGCCAAGAACTCACAGTAGCTGCGCACAGCCAACTCTACAACGGTCATACGTGCTTCCAGCGACATTCCGGACACGTCAATAGGAGTTTTTTCTAAAACTATTCCCAGCAAGAAGTCGACATTCATGTACTTCAACTCCGAAGTGGGGACATCATCTAGCGTTTCGTTGGGGCTGAAAAGGCCCAGTTGGCTTATTTTTTGCGCGCATGCGGCCAGCAAATCCACGGCTTCGCTGTGTAGTATACGATATTCGCGGCTCAGGGCATACAATTCACCGGAATCGAGGCGTTCGATGGCTAACAGCGCTCTATTGAAGATGCTTTCTAGTGACTCGAATTGGAGGGGGTTTTCTGGCTCGGGCACGGCCGGGGGGTCCGCTTTGTCGCTCATTTTACACCGGAGTCTAGGAAGTGGGTTGTTAATTAGCGATGTTACCTGTGGGCTAGTGGGAATGGTCACATGACCGCACCACGGCCGGGCTAGAGATGCTTTGCTCGTTCAACAACATACTAGGCGTGTAGGGGGCCGTATTTCGCAGTGGTGTAGTTCGCAGTGTACTTGAAAAGTGCTATATTATGTATGCAAGTACATGCATTATTTCGTAGGTGGGCATTATTTCGTATGTAGGCACTAAAAAGCCGGCTTAGCAGCGCCCGTAGCAAGCATGTACGGTCGTAACCGCCAATGCCCGGCAAAACAAGTGTGCTATTAACTTCAAGTAATACTTTTTGTCTGCTAAATAGTGCGATGTTATATGCAAAAAGTATAATAATTCGGTATCAAAGGCCATGGTTGGCTACCTTCAAGCAGTAGCGCCACCCCGGTGCCCCACTCGGCCCCGTTTAAGCAATTAGGGTTTCTACGCCATTCGCTCGATTAAGCCAGTCTACACGGGTTCTGGGCAAGGTTGCACTTACGGAATTGGCAGCCGATGTATGTCATCGCATTATCGCCGTATATATATAGATAGCTTACTGTGCAGCCACCCTCTTATCTTCTTTACCACCCCTGGCCATTTAAAATTACCAGATCACACTTCAAAACTTTCAATTCAAAGATGCGCGTGGGTGGAATTCCTGTCTCACTTATTCTTGCTGCTTCAGCCCAGGCCGGCCTCGTCGAAATCTTAGAGGATGCCATTTTTGACAACCAGCTGCTCAGCCCCGCGGACGAGCACGTTGCCAGGATTAGCAGCCTTGCCCAAAATGCTCTGGAAAATGCGAAATCGCAGGCCCAGGGCGTGTTGGGTAACATCCCCCACGAGGCACTCGATGCCTGGCGTACGGTTATTGACGAGATCCCGAACGGCGCTGCGAAGCTCGAGCGGGAAATCGCTCGTGAGGTCGCTAAACATGCTCCTAAACTTGGCAAAAAGGGCAAATTGCCCTCCCTCGGTAAGTTTGAGAGCCTCGTAACTGACGAGAAGTTCCCGGGCGTTCAAATGCGGGTTAAGAAGCCCAAGGATTTGGGAATTGACAAAGTCAAGCAGTATGCTGGCTACGTTGACTTAGAAGAAGAGGACAAGCACCTGTTCTTCTGGTTCTTTGAGGCCCGCAACAACCCTGAGGAAGCCCCCGTTGTGTTGTGGCTGAATGGCGGCCCCGGATGTTCTTCAATGACCGGTTTGTTCTTTGAATTGGGTCCGGCATCAATTGATGCTGAGCTTAAACCGGTTAACCGCGAGTATGCCTGGAACGCGAACGCAAACATCATCTTTTTGGATCAGCCCGTCAACACTGGCTTCTCGTACTCGGCCACAGAGAGTGTGAAGGACACCGTAACTGCTGGCAAGGACGTTTACGCCTTCCTCGAACTGTTTTTCAAGAAATTTCCCGAGTATTTGGGCCGCGACTTCCACATTGCTGGCGAGTCGTACGCGGGTCACTACATCCCCGTGTTCGGTGCCGAGATCGCGAGTCATGAGGACCGCAGTTTTAACTTGACGTCGCTTTTGATCGGTAATGGCCTCATTGACCCGCTGCGTCAATATGACTACTACGAGCCGCAGGCCTGTGGTGGTGGCGAGTACAAGGCCGTGCTTAGCGAGGAGGAATGCCAGGGAATGCTCGACGCTCAGCCGCGGTGCAATGCTCTGATTGAGTCGTGCTACGAGTCGCAAAGCACGTGGATCTGTGTCCCGGCCAGCATCTACTGCAACAACAAGATGATGGGTCCGTACCAGCAAACAGGCTTGAATGTCTACGACATCCGTGAGAAGTGTGCCGACTCGGGTAACCTTTGCTACCCGCAGATGGCATATGTTGAGCAGTACCTCAACCAGGACTTTGTTCGTGAGGCTTTGGGTATTACTGAGGTCGAGGAGTTTCAGTCGTGCAACTTCGATGTCAATGGCAACTTCCTGTTGAATGGCGACTGGATGCTGCCGTACTACACGAACGTGGCTGATCTTTTGGAGAAGGGTATTCCCATCTTGGACTATGCTGGTCTGGCTGATTTCATTTGCAATGCTTTGGGCACGAATGCTTTTGCTGAGCAGCTGGAATGGAGCGGTCATGAGCAGTTTGCCAGCTCGCCGGTGAAACCGTGGTACCTCAAGAACGGCTACCGTGCTGGTCGGAAGCGCAATTACAAGCACTTCACGAGCTTGCAGATCTACGAGGCGGGCCACATGGCTCCGTTTGACCAGCCTGAGGCACTCCAGGAGATGCTCGACGAGTGGCTCAAGGGCAATTATAACTTCTCGGTTTAAATAATAGTTTTCTTTCCTTTTTTTTTTTCAATTTTCTAGTTACTTAAAAGCGATAAAGTTCGGGATACTGCTGTTTTTGCACGCGCGTGTACTGTTCAAGCACTGTGCGATCATGAACACACTTGATAACTCGATCAACCGGTAAAGGCCAGTGTGGTTTTGAGCCCGTGAGCACCCATGCTGCCTGTAGTGCCGCACCACGAGCGACGTATTCCCCCGGCACAGGAATATGGATCTCTTCAGCCTCAAAAATAGTGGCACCGACCTCTTGAACTGCCCGGTTCGCTGCAGCACCGCCGATAAGTAAAACACGGCGTGCCTTTGATGATTCATGTAATCCAGTGGTGGCCTTGATGGCGTTGATGGCTTGAGCCATGCTGCACACCAGGCCTTCGACATGAGCCCGGGCAACGTTCGCTGCCGAAGCATTCGCCAGTGTCAAGTTATGTAGAGATGCCTTTGCATTGGGGAGATTGGGCGTGCGCTCACCTTCAAAGTATGGCAACAGTACAATCCCACCCGCTCCGGGTTTGCTAGCCATTGCCAAAAGAATAAGGCTATCCATGTCATCCGGTGCAACCCCCAATAATGTGGCTGCTGCCTGTAAAATACGGGCGCCATTTAACGTGCAAACCAGTGGTAAATACGTACCTGACGCACTCGAGAACCCGGCAACCACCCCTGATGGGTCACCAGCACCCAAACTCAGGGGCTCTTCACAAAACACGGCTCCTGAGGTACCTATACTAACCACTAAGTCACCAGGAGCAGCCCCCAATCCCAATGCACCGCCGGCATTGTCGCCCGTTCCGGGACCAACCACTAAATCATGATTATCATAATGGGCAATGCCAGCTCGTTCATTAGGTTGCAGAACTTGGGGAACAATAACTGCATTGTGAACTTTTGGGCTACCAGCCATCCGCATGGGACGGCCAAACGCATGCACAAACAACTCGAAATCGTACTTTCCCGTTTTGCTTGACCAATACGCCGTGCCACTGGCATCACTGCGATCAGTGGTGAGTGCCTCCAAATCAGGATTCTCAGGACCGAAACCCCGTAATCTCCAAGTGAGCCAATCGTGCGGTAGGGCGACTGCCGCTACTTGAGCTGCCAATTCAGGCTCGTTATCGCGCATCCATCTAAGTTTGCTTGCCGTAAACGATGCAACTGGAACAATGCCCACGCGCTTGGCATACACTTCCGGACCGCCAACTTCGTTTATAAGTGCAGCGGCACTTGGTGCTGACCGAGTGTCGTTCCATAAAAGTGCCTTACGAACTACTTTGCCATACCTATCAAGTGCAACAAGGCCGTGCTGCTGGCCCGAAATCGCGATTGCGGACACATCACCCAGACCGCCAGCAATCTCAATGCTTTTTTGTAATGCTATCCACCATTCCTCAGGATCAATTTCGGTGCCGGGAGGGTGACTAGCGCGACCACTGCGGATTATATTGCCCGTATGTGCATCAACAATAACTAGTTTACATCCCTGTGTGGACGAATCTACTCCGGCAACTAAGGTCATGCTGAGCAAATGTAATTAAGCTGCTGCGAAGTCGGGTTTTTATTTGTTGCTGAAGCTTCTATGCTACTGAAATATTTACACGATTGTGATTCCGATCCACCGTTCTGGAGGTACACATCACGTGCAGCCCCTACGGGCTACACTAGTTTGCGGTGAGCAATATCCGTATCGTAAATGCTCATCACGTGACTACCAAATATCAGCTGTTGGCCCGAGCACCTTCTAAAAATAGCACCTACACGACGTGCTTTACCGGGAAAAACTAAACATGAAGTAAATATCAGAAAATGCACAATGTAATATATATGAAATAGTGACGAATAGTTAGAAATTAATAATGTGGTTACGTTGAGACGTGTACGTTTATAATGCAGAGAATATTGTAGCGTGTATTGGTTTTCCATCCCCGCAGACGAGGTGAAATGCATGCAATTTCGCGAGCACAAATATGCTTACGCGTACGTATTGTCCTGATTCACCGAAGTAGAGCTCTTGGAGGGGATGAGACTGGGTCTAACGTGAGGGACCTCAGGGCCCCACCAAGCGAGCTTGTGAATGCAGGCATTCGGGCAGCAGCCACAGGACAAGTGATGGGTGGTGTCAGTGTTGATGTCCTGCATAATTAACGACGGAGCCACGTCAGGGACCGTCGGGGTCGACACCTTCGGGTACGGCGGTATATAAATCTCGTCGATTGCCTCGTTCAAGCGACTTGAATCCATTGTGGTTGGCGTATATGTGCGCTGTGGTTTTTGATAATGGGAGAGATTGTACTGGAGCGAATCTATGTCTCTGGCAATTTTATGGTTTAATCTCGGTATATATATCCTGCATATATCGTATGGCTGAACCACGTGTGGGGCTAGGGTATCGATTTTTCCCCAGCTAGGGTCAAAATTCGTCATTTTCCATGGTTACTTTCTCTGGGGATGCCTTCCATACATAGCAGAGAAATGTATCATTTGGTTAATTTTAAAAGCCATATTAACTTGATAAAGATTTAAAGCATCATTGTAAAATCTGGACTCAATTCGACTGGTTTAAAGGATATAAATCGCACTATTTGGCTCCAAACCCTAACATCAATGGAAACTTCATCAATCAGGGGCTGGCCAGAGGTTGATAAGGCTGATAAGTTGCTGTTGATCGTTAGATAAATTCGCAATGATGGCGTACATAAATTCACACATGTATATGAGGTCGTCCGAAATAACCGCAACCATAAATAAATAATCTAATCCGAGAACTGCCACTACAAGTTCGCATTGGCCTCAAGCTAGCCACCCCTGCCACTTGGCAGTTCAAGCCACGTGATCTAACGCGGTAAATACCTGCCCCACCCGCAGCAGCCCCAGGAAAAAACATACTCCACAAATTTTCAAGCACGTTGACGCGCTTATTTTTAGATCAATAAAAAACAGTGACCTCATTGGGGTGTTACATTCAGCACAGCTTGTTTCCTTACTTACGATTTGACGTTTAAAGCGTGTGCGAATTTTGAAACTTTACTATCGATCTTTTAGTTTAATGTACTTGAAAACTAATTTAAACTTTCACATAAACTCCACATTTGCTGTTTTTAGATTGCGTGACGCGCGGTGACAATTTCCACTTGCAGTATTGAATACCGTTGCGCACATTAACTAGGGGGCTCCAGGCACATTGCTCGGCTACACGATAACGTGTTCTCGATACATGATACGGTCCTACAACGATCTGTGTAAGTAGGACACTACGCTCTCGGCAGCTATAGCCAATAGATCCGGATTAATCGGTGTTGTTGACGCTAATTTTCTAGTGAATATGGTTCAGACCTCACCAACTCGGCAGAAGCTCCTCCTTATGGGGCTCCGAAGGAGTGGCAAGTCGTCCATACGTCAGGTCATTTTTAGGGGAATGCAACCTATTGAAACGCTTTATTTAGAATCTACATCAAAGCCGTCAACGGAAAAGCTGAGCTCGCTGGCTGAATTTACCATTGAAGAAATACCTGGTCAAATGGACGTCATGAATACTGAACTTGATCCGAGTAAAGTATTTCATGGCGTTAGCACTGTCATCTACGTTATCGATAGTCAAGATGAATATCTAATGGCATTGCAGAATGTTTTGCAGGTTATTGAACAAGGTTACAAAACCAATCCGAACATTCACTTTGAGATTCTTGTCCACAAAGTGGATGGCTTGAACGAAGACTTCAGACTTGACACGAAACGCGATATCATACAACGAATTAATGACGATCTAGTTGATATTGGCATTTATGATGCAGATATTACCTTCCACATGACAAGCATCTTTGAACAAAGTATCATTGAAGCATTCAGCAGGATAATGCAGAAGCTCGTGCCGGAGCTTAGCTCACTGACGCAGTTGTTAGATCTATTTTGCGTAAAATCTGGAATTGAGAAAGCATTTTTGTTTGATGCGGGCTCTAAAATATATCTCGCTACAGATTCATCTCCGGTTGACGTCGAGATCTATCAAATATGCTCGGATTTCATCGAGGTGAGTGTCGATTTGGGTGCCCTGTATAAACATCAATCGACGAGCCCTGACCAGGAAAAAAAAGAGTTTTCTGTTACAAGATTAGAGAATGGTACAGTGATATGTCTATCGCGTATGATCAAGGGACTGCTGCTGGTGGGTTTGTCAACTCATGAAACTCCTCAGCAATCCGCTCTAATTGAGTACAACATGAATATTTTCCGAGAAGGTATAGAAAAAATGTACGTTTAGTTACATTCTAGCTCTTTTAGCTTGCCGACCACCATACAAATACTGGTGAAGGCATTACGATACAAAAGATATCTTTAATTTAATGAAAATGCTTCAGAAATCGGGCATAACGGTGCTTAGTGGACGTGAAAAGTGTTACGTCTTGAACTGAGACAGCTCGAAGAAGGTGGGGGTGCACTGAGCCGTGGCTTCGACTTCTCCTTAGATATCCAGCATGGATAAAGGGGTTTGCCGATATGTCCGGTACGCAATATCACGTGATATATACGCTATCTCGCCCTGCGCTATATGTGTGGGTGGTTGTGCCGCGCGCGGCCCCGTATAGGCCGACAACGGCTCCTCCCCCTTTTAGCAGCGATCATCGTGTATTTCAAAAAGTTTAGGTTAAATGAATTATACCTCGTTAGAATGTAGGCTAATATGATGCTCTATAAAGGTGAGTTTGATTCTTTATTGAAGTACACTTGATGAATTAATGGCAATATTGCTGCTAGGACTGAAGTCACGATCAATAATGTTATCTTTCGATCCCCTCACACACCAGTAAATGCCGCAGAAATATGCATGTACCACCTAGATGTTAGGGTGACGCTTAGTAAGAAAGTAACCCTCCAATGATCTCAGTGCAGTTGCATATCCGAGTCCAACGGCGAAATTATCCGTTGAGGGAACTGGCTGAACGTGCGCAATTCGAACACTGCTTTATGTTTTTGTGAGTGTCCATTTCTATTAGAGTGTGTTTGTGGTAATTAAATCGTTATATACCGGCTATGCAAGTTAAGGTTGAGTGGGTAAGAACGATGATTCACTGGGTTAGGTGATAGGATACTTCCGGCCCGAGTCCATGAAATTTCCCATGCAACCGGTTTAGGGTTTACAAATTGTGGCCTAATTGCGAGAGCAAATTGGTATGGTTTGAGTTAAATAGAAGTCACATAGAATGGATCGTGCAGCTAAAACGTTGATAGCTGCTATAAATTTCAAAACGAAACACTTTCAGGCCCTCCCGATCAATTGGTGGTTTTCAACGGTGCATCTCGGCTTTATGGATTATTTTTCAACCATAACCCTGAACAGCTCCTTATCTTTCGCAATTGACGATATGGACATTTAGTCACGCGTATATATAAGGTGGGTGATAGGAGAATTGCTAGATCGCGGATTTTCCAGCGGCATGAAGTGGTTCGGCCAGCGCACCAAAGCTCCTTATAACGAGCAGGGTGCGGAAGAGCTTCGAGAACGTGAGCATGAGCACGTCGAAACTGGAAGTGACCTCGGCTTTGATCCCGACTCGATCTCTTCCGATGCTAAGGTCGATGAGAAATTGAATGTGTTCCAAATCCCCGCTGATTTTGCCGAAATTCTTTTACATTATGACGAATTTACTTATAGGTCTATCATTGACGAATACATGGAAACCGTCATTAATCATCTTGATGATAGGACCATCGACGAATGGCTGGTGTTGCTGAAGAAGTATAACGATTATCACAATAATGACGACCTCATTCCTTCTACGCACCGTTCGTTTCTCAAGAAACTGGAGGATGGCCCATTCGACGGCATGACTCAAGCGGAATGGGAGCTTTTGGTTAAGTTCGAGACATTTCTCTACCATGAGTGGTCCGTCTACCCAGATGTCCGTGCCGTTACTGTACCTATCGATGAGGTTGACGATGAAGATTACGAAAACCTCCGCGTGTATTGCGTGGGCTGTATATGGGGCATGGCAGGCTGCGTACTCGATACATTCTTTGAGCCGCGTTTCCCAACAATCTCTATAGCCGCTGGTGCCGTGCAGATGCTTATTGCCATCACCGGTCAGACTTTAGCATTGTTGCCCCGGATTACTATGCCCATCTGGAAGGGGAAGAGGTTTGTGATTAACAGTGGTCGCCCCTGGTCGTTTCGTGAGCAAATGTTGGCTTCGTTGGCTATGTCGGTTTCGATCTCATCACCATACGTTCAAGATCCCGTTTTGTCAACCGCGAATGAGCACTTCTTTGGCATGCCCGATGCGGATAACTTTGGCTTTATTATCTTATTGATTTGGTCAACTGCATTCATGGGATTCTCCGTCGCGGGAATTCAGCGTTCGTTCTTTGTTTACCCAACAAGAATGGTGTTCTTTGATACTCTGAACATCAACGATCTGAACCGTGCCCTTGTCAAAAAGGAAAAGCGCGAGAAGGTTAATGGATGGATTCTGAAGAAGTATGAGTTTTTCTGGATATGGACTGTGTTTTGGTTCTGCTGGTATTGGGTTACCGACTTGGGCTTCCAAGCTTTGGGCTACTTCAACTGGACTGTTTGGATTTCCCCCAATAATACTAACCTCAATGCTATCACGGGTGTCTTTAACGGTCTTGGATTCCAACCCATCTCCACGTTCGATACGAATAACATCGGCTTTACTGCCCTTTATACGCCGTGGAACTCGCTATGGCAGTGGAATTTTGGCTATTTAATTTCCATGGTTGCCATCATTATCATTTGGTACACAAACGTTCGCTATACTGCTTACTTGCCGATTAACAACAACAAAATCTATGACAACACGGGGCAAACTTACAACGCATCATTGGTCCTCAATCCCAAGACGAAAATGCTTGATCCTGTTGCATATCAGCAGTATTCTCTCCCGTTCTTCGCTGCGGGAAACCTTGTGACCTACGCGGGTCAGTTCATGTTTTTCCCGGCAACGTTTGTTCATGCATTTTTAAACAATTGGAGAGACTTCTATCAAAGCTTCCAAGCGTTCAAAGTACTATTCAAGTTCCGCTCATCAAATAAGGTTTTAGATCAATTCGATGACCGATTTAGTAGGGTGGTGAGAAAGCATCCAGAAGCACCTGAGTGGTGGTTCCTGGCGCTTTTCTGTATATCGTTTGCATTCGCTGTGGCTGTTGTTGAGCACTGGGGGTTTGTGCAGACCCCCGTGTATTCCATCGTGGTTGCTTGCTGCATTGCATTAGCCTTCGTACTGCCGCAGAATGCTTTGCGTGCCCGTACCACGTACTTCTTTGAAGTTTCTAGTCTTATATCACTTGTGAACGGTATGATACTGGAAGGGAACCCGTTGGGTATGATGTATTCCCGCATTTTTGCATACTCGTTTGCGTCTCAATCTGACAACTATGTTGACAATCAGAAGATCGGTCATTATGCCGGTATCGCTCCGCGTCCCCTTTTCCGTGTCCAAATCATTTCAGTCATTGTTTGCTCTTTGGTTCAAGCTGGCATCCTGAAATGGCAGACTTCTGGTGCACTGGGCCCTGACTTCTGCTCTGTGGGACCCATTCCGTCGAAGTTCACTTGCCAGTCCACCCGTGTCGTTTACAATGATGCCATTGTGTGGGGCGCAGTGAGCCCGAAGCGCATTTTTAAGGGTGTCTACCCTCATCTCAAATGGGTGTTTTTGATCGGCGCTATTTTCCCTTTCCCCTTCTTTTTCGCACGTCTATATCTCCCTCGTCTTCAGCATAAGTTCAAGCCTGGAACCAGGTGGAATGAGTTCTTCAAATGCCACTGGCTTTTCGGTCTACAGGAGATCGTCATGCTCAATGCTGCGCAAAAGTGGGCCCAGCTCAACTGGATATACTATTGCGGTAACTTTTTCGTTGGTTGTTTCTGGCATAAGTGGTTGCGGCCGAGATATCCTCAATGGTGGGCGAAGTACACGTACTTGTTCTTTAATTCGTTGAACGTCGGTTACGCATTCGGTGCGTTGTTCAACTTTTTCGCCACCGAGTACCATAATATTGTTAACCCCGAGTGGTGGGGCAATGATGTCTACACAAATAACTCGGATGCAAACGGAAATTGCACCCGACTTGCAATTCCAGAAAGAGGCTATTTCGGGCCGGAAAAGGGAACTTTCCCACGGTTTAAGTCTGATCCGGTCGCTTAACAGCGCCATATATATACATGATTAACCATACTTATTATTTATTCAATCTTTTTGATATTCGTGTGCATCTCAAACGTTCTTCTTCTTACCTAGGTAGGGGGTCTAATCAGGCTACGTACAGTAAGCACGTAGGCACGCTATATAATACGTGATCTCATTGTCCTGAGGAGCTCAGGCTTCCAGTCGGCAAATCCTTAACAGTTTTTAAGATCAAGCAGGAAAGAGAGAACTTAGTAGAGACGATGCATGAGAAAGATTTAGGCTAATTAGGTTGCTATTTCCTACATATATATCGAGCAGTGCAGTACTAACCATATCAAGTGCGTCGTACACCCGTGAGCGGCTCTCCCCAGGTGTCATTGCTACTGCTGTTCTTCTTGATAATTGAGCTACCTAGACAAATGTCAATGCAGAATACTCCCTCGCACCTACAAGATGTTGGCTATGGCCTTATGAATTTCACCTGGATCGGCTCTCGAAAGGTCACCCAAGAGTATTTCAATAAGACGTTGCGTGAAGTGCTGGATCGCTGTGGTGCATCGATTGAACACCCTTTACTTTTGAATGGCGGCGAGTTCTACGGAATTCCTGTACGTCACGAGAACTTGCAGTTGCTCAGTGAGTTTTTCAAGGCCTACCCGGAATATGCCGACAAAGTCTTTATGAGCATCAAGGCCGGCGTGGATGACCATTGGGCTCCGGACACATCTAACGAAAACATTGACCGGGCGGTGGAAGCGATTGACCGTTATTTGCAACCGCTGTACACGGCCCGTAAAGTACTACCCAACAAGCTGGACATGTTCACGGTTGCTCGGGTTGGCAATGAGCCAATTGAAGATGTGGTGAGGAATCTAGTGAGGCATAACCAAGAAGGCAAAATTGATACTATATGTTTGAGCGAAGTGAGTGCCCAAACGCTTGCGCGTGCCCAAACAGTTACTGCGATCAGTGCTGTTGAGTTAGAGTTCTCGCTGTTTCATCGGGAGGCCATTCACAACGGTGTTTTCGCGCGGTGTGTTGAAACCAGTACACCAGTGGTGTGCTACAGTCCCCTCGGTAAAGGTTTGCTGGTTGGCCAGAAAACAGCCGATTTGGCCAAGGACGATTTCCGTCATCACTTCGACAAGTTTACTGATTTAGAGGTTATTAAAAACAACCAAGTCTTGGTGGATAAAGTGTATGAAATTGCCGCTAAACACAACCTGACGCCAGCCCAAATTGCGCTATCATGGATAACGACGTTGTCCAACAGTACGCGCAATGGGGTAAAGTACCCGAAATTATTGCCTATTCCGGGCAGCATTCGCGCTGACCGGCAGCTGAATAACTTGGCGGTGGTCAAACTGGACGATGCCTTAATGGACGAGATTGACGGAATCCTTAGCACATTCAAAACTGCTGGCCATCGCTACAATGCGCAAATGGACCTGGCGGGCTATAAATAAGGCCAGCTATACATACAAAATTCTAAATTGCTATCATCTACACTATCTATACTTAAAGACCGCAACGGTGTGTCGGCTATCGCTGTTTGGCTCTAACGTCATGCAGGCTGCATTTTCCTAACCTGGCTTGCGTGTATATTAAAAATGCTTAGCATGAAGTCACGTGAATAACAATGTGGATCCGCTAACGGCCAGCAGCGCTCCAAACTAAAGCGCTACTACCAAATAGAAACCAAGAAAAAAATAAATAAATGGATATTTTATCTAAGCAACGTTCGGACATCATCAAAGCCACTGTAAGGCGCAGCTTACGGTGGGTGCGGTGGGTGCGGTGGGTGTGGCGGGGCATTCGTGATGTTCGGCCTTATGATATCAACGGACTTTAAGGGTTAGGTCCAACTGTACGTGGTCCCTAACAGCGTTGCTTCTCCAAACAGCACGACGCCCCAATCTTTTCCCTCCTCCATTCAACTGCGAAAACTAAATTTTTTTGTTGAGCCCATTTTAAAAAAAAACGGAAAATAACCAACACGATTTAGCTATGTCTGCCGATATTCCCACAACGAAGGACACTCCTATCGGCTCCACTACCGTTCCGACGCAGGACGCCACGACGGCCGACGCCACGCAAACTTTCAGCGCAAATATCCACCATATCCCGCGCTCGAAGCTCCCGTTCTTCAAAGGCGTTGAAGTCCCCCGCGTTTTGACGTGGCAGGACCCCGCGGCCACGGGCATTTTGCTCGCCGAGACCCTCGTCGCCTACTTGATCTTCGGCAGCACTTTGACGCTGCGGTACGTGCTGAAGATCTTTTCCACGGCGATTGCTGCGCTTGCCGCCGTCGAGCTCATCTCGCGGCGGGTCAGCGGCCAGCGCCAGGGCCTGGTTGCCCTCTACAAGCCGTCGCGGTTCGTTTCGCTGAGCGACTCCAGCGTGCACGGCGTCGCGAACTACGTGTCGGCCGTCATTCGCCGCATTGCATTCGGCGCCGAGCACCTTGTTGACGCGCGCGATCCCACCACGGGGTTGGCGCTGGCGGCGTTGCTGTATGTGTCATACCTTTTGCTCGGTTTGTTCTCGCTGAAGTCGTTGCTGCTTGTTGGCATCGTTGTTGCTTTCGGTGTCCCGCCGGTTTACCTGCAGTTCAAGCCCGAGATTGACCGTTTTATTGACAACGGTGAACGCTACATTTACGAGCATGTCGAGCAGCTCCACGACAAGATTTACGACTTAGCCGGGCCGCAGATCGAGCACGTGCGCGAGTTCTTCCCCTTGTGGCGCCACACCGGTGCCGTCAACTTGAACAATGATCCTGGTGCCACGTCCACTGGCGCGGCGCGCCCGACTATTTATACGTCGTTGGTGGCTGAGCCGAAGACTGCAAGCACAACGAAACCCACGGCGGCGGCTGATCATGCTGCCACGACGGTGTCGACTGATGAATTGAAAGCGTTCACTTCCGTGCCGACGCTCGTCGGGGACGTGCCGATCAACCATGCCACGCTGCAGGCGTCGTTGGAGGCTGACAAGGCGAAGGCCGAGCAGGCGGCCAATGCGGCTCTTAACCAGTAAATATCGTTTGTAGACTAAACGCCGCTGGCGCTTCTTAGTGGTAATTTATAGCATCAGTTTAAGTTGTTGAGGGTGGAGGTTTTGGGGTGATGCTTTATTAAGGTTATCACCGTTGGGGCTACCCCACGTGCGTCCATTTAGCGGGTTGTGGGACCTTGCCCTGACACTACTACCACAGGACTTCGTCTTTAATGCTGATCTCGGTTTGTTAAGAGGACGCCTGCTCTAATTCTGCTAAAGTTAATGGCAAATACGATCCAGGACGCTATGATCCGGGAGGCTATGATCCGGGAGGCTATGATCCGGGATGCTATGATCCGGGACGCAGCTGGCTGCTGAGAATCACGTGATGCAAGGCCTACTATACCTTACCTGGTAAGGTGATGATGGGTGACCCTAACGGTGCTGAAATTTACCCCCCGTGCATAGTTAATTAGCTCCACCATGATTGGTACGCGCAGGTTCACGACCTCCGCCGCTTGGCGGGCGCAAAATTTAACCGAAAAAATAGTGCAAAATTATGCTGTCGGGGTTACAAAAGAGGTGCGTTCGGGCGACTACGTTACGATCAAACCATCCCACTGCATGAGTCACGACAACTCATGGCCCGTCGCTTTGAAATTTATGGGCCTTGGCGCCCGCGAAATTGCCGACAATCGGCAAGTCGTGATGACTCTGGACCATGACGTGCAAAACAAATCGGAGAAAAACCTTGCAAAATACGAAAACATTAAGAATTTCGCTAAAAAAATGGGCACGGATTTTTACCCTGCCGGCCGAGGGATTGGCCATCAAATAATGGTCGAAGAAGGGTATGCATTTCCGTACAACTTGACCGTGGCTTCGGATTCCCATTCCAATACTTACGGCGGCTTGGGGTGTTTGGGAACCCCCGTGGTGCGTACTGATGCTGCTTCTATTTGGGCGACGTCAATGACGTGGTGGCAGATCCCACCCGTGGCTAAAGTGCGGCTGGAGGGGCAATTGCCTCCGAATGTCAGCGGTAAAGATGTAATTGTTGCATTGTGTGGCGCGTTCAATAACGACGAGGTGTTGAACCATGCCGTCGAGTTTGCCGGTAGTGGGGTTCAACATCTCAGCATTGACGAAAGGTTAACCATTGCGAATATGACCACTGAGTGGGGCGCTCTTACTGGGTTGTTCCCTGTGGATGCCAAGCTACTAGAATGGTATGAAGACCGGCTAAAAGTGCTGGGTCCTAACCACCCGCGGATCACGCGTGAAAGGTTAAACAAGCTAAAACAGAACATCAAAACTGCTGATGAAGATGCCGTGTACGCTAAAGAATTGACGCTCGACTTATCAAGTTTAGGTCCCTGCGTATCGGGCCCGAACTCAGTGAAAATCGCAAAGCCACTGGCAGTGCTGGCCCGCGAAAACCTGAAAATCAATAAGGCGTACCTTGTCAGCTGTACAAATTCGCGGTTATCGGATATCAAGGCAGCCGCTGACGTTATTCGGGGCCGTAAAGTAGCCGATGGCGTCGAATTCTACATTGCAGCCGCGAGTTCCGAGGTCCAAAAAGACGCTGAAACCGACGGCGCATGGCAGGCGCTGCTTAATGCTGGCGCCAAGCCTCTACCGGCCGGATGCGGGCCATGCATTGGGCTGGGCACTGGATTGCTGGAGCCGGGGGAAGTCGGAATTTCCGCCACGAACCGTAATTTCAAGGGCCGAATGGGATCTCGAGATGCGTTGGCGTACTTAGCCTCTCCCGAAGTAGTTGCTGCCTCGGCGGTGCTGGGCAGGATGGGGTTTGCTTGTGAATTGGATGGCAAGCAGCCTCCCCATGAACCCACTCTGGTCAAAGAGATTAAGGATAAGGCTGGTGAGGCATCCAGCAGTGCCTCTGACAGTATTGTAAACATTCTCCCGGGGTTTCCCGAATCAATTGAGGGCGAGTTGGTCTTGTGCAATGCCGATAACGTCAACACGGATGCGATCTATCCTGGCAAGTACACTTACCAAGATGATGTACCTCGAGATAAAATGGCTGAGGTGTGCATGGAAAATTATGACCTTGAGTTCCGGAATAAAACCAAACCGGGGGACATTATCGTCTCTGGGTTTAACTTCGGCACGGGATCCTCGCGTGAGCAGGCAGCTACCTGTATTCTGGCGCGTGATATTCGCTTAGTGATTGCTGGCTCGTTCGGCAACATTTTCAGCCGGAACTCCATCAATAATGCACTGCTGACACTGGAAATCCCGGCATTGATCGATCTGCTGCGTGCGAAGTTCGCTAATTCGAAGGAGCTCACAATTCGCACGGGACTGCATGCAAAATGGGATGTTAAGAGTGCCACAGTAACCGTTTTAGACGGCAAAAAGGAAGTTCTACGCCAGAAAGTTGGCGAATTGGGTGAGAGCATGCAGGAGATCATTGTTGCTGGTGGTCTTGAAAAATGGGTTTCGAATAAGGTGAATGCTACTGCATGAACCAATTGTTCATTAGTATATATATATAGAGCACATTAAATATAGTTTTTACAGAGCACACGCTCTTTACAAAGCCTCGACTTCTTTGATAACCTCGTCAAAGCTCTTCTTGAACTCCTCTAACCGCTCCTTTTCCTTGGAAGAACTCTTGGCAGCCGCAGCAGCCGCAGCAGTGGGGGACATCATTACACATGAAGTCGGGCGCTTTGTTGATCCCGCGTGGCCCAGATCCTCCTTCGAGGGTACAAACACGTAAGGCACTTTGTTGTCTTCACACAGCACCGGAATATGCGAAATGACGTCTGCGGGCCAGATATCACCGGCAATAACCACAATTCCTTTTTCTCCCTTGCGCAAGGCCTTCACCACTTCTTTAACACCGCGACGTGCCTGCTTCGTTTTACTGGCCTTCTTTACTGACTTCAAGATCTTTTTGTTGAGCTTTTTAGAGGCCAACGGGTGTGAAAATGGTAAAACGGCCGGAAGCCGGGCGTCGTAATTGTCGGATTCTTCTTTAACTTCTTTATCCTTCGACATGGTTCAGTAGTTTTTTCTTGTCAGCCTAGTTCGACTCTTGAAAAATCTGTAAGCAGCCCCCCCCCAATAAGGCACACACGCTACGGCTTATCGCGACAAGCCAACGGGCCTCCCCTAAAAAGTACTGGCGGCAGTCGCTCTTTTCGGGGAAGTTTAAAAGACCGGCAGCCGAGTGGTAGTATAAGTAGCATGGCATGATCAGCGTCATCGCCCAGACCTTCTCGTATGCACTGAGAATGGGCTGTTTTGTGCATCTCGTTCATAGCTGTGTGTACGAAGTAACCGAAACATATGGGGAAAGCATGCTACCTACACTGGCAATGACTGGCGATTATGTGCATGTAAACAAGTTGTACCGCCTGGGAAAAGGCTGTAAAATGGGGGATGTCATAGTAGCCTCTAAACCGACGTACCCTGCACAGCGCGTGTGTAAACGCATCACCGGCATGCCTGGCGACTTCGTACTAGTGGATCCATTAAACAAGGAGCAGTCCGCCATGGTTCAGGTCCCCGAGGGCCACTGCTGGGTGACCGGTGACAATTTGGCCATGAGCATTGACTCGCGGACGTATGGGCCATTACCAATGGCGTTGATTCGCGGTAAAGTGGTTGGTGTGAACTCGTGGCTTTCCTACCGCAGGCTGTGACCCCATTATGCAAGTACCGAGCTAACTAAATAACGCCGAAGCAAGGCTACATTAAATAGCAATGCTAGTTATATAACGACCAGAAATACTTGAATAACGACCTATAAATTGTGACTTATTTATAATTTGGTTAATTGTGACCGACTTAGAATTCGGCTAATCGGGAAGAATTAATTATGTGCAGGGCTGCTCCGACCCGACGCACATGCAGGTCATGTGCACCTGCCCCAGTGTGGTCGGGTGGTAAGCACTCCAACAAATTAGCCGAGACGTGTTGTGGGACTAATAAAGCCCCGCTCGCGTTTTTAACGACTTCACCCTCGCTCTTTTTTAGTGTTTGACGTTAATGAAGCGGGTGCAGACCGCGCGCAAACCGGTGGGGAGCGGATCCGCGGGCCGGCCATCCGCTGAATATAGCCCGCCAGTTGGCCAGCTGCGTACGAGCCCGTACGTTAATGCTATGAACCCCGTACGGTCGACGAGCCCCCCCTGGGACGTTAGAAAAGGTCCCAGGCCCAAAAGTAGCGAGTCGTTCACGAGCGATGAGTTTTTTGATACTCAAGCGAAACCACAAATTAACAATGAAGATGCTATTAAACCACCGTCCAAACCACCGTCCGGAACGGCGAAAACGGGGCCTCCCATTCTGAGGAAATCTCGGGATTTCACGGATCCTCAATCCATATATGCCCCACCTCCACCTCCAGCCCGAACAGCACCGTCAGGTGTAGCACCCAGTGCATTACATCAAGCACCTCCTGTACCACAACCAGCTGCTATAGTACCAGCAGCTGCTACAGTACCAGCAGCTGCTACAGTACCAGCAGCTGCAACTGGTGCAGCTGTATCGGCACCACCGGTACCAGTTGCAGCACCAGCACGATCCGAGGCAGAAGTGAGATCAAAACGGCAACTTCCATCTTTGCAAACAGACCACTCAGTCACCCCGTCGTACCCGAGCCCCGCACTTAGTAGCGGGGCCCGGCAAATACGCCAAGTAAAACCAATGGCGATGCCAGAACCCATGCTCGGCAGGGCCCCGTCGTACCAGAGCGTGGATGAGCAGCACACTGTGCCCGACGAGTACACGATGTTCTACACAGGAGCCGATCATTTCGACGCCGCGGACGGCGCAGCGCCCATCCCGTTTGCGAACCCGTACTCGCCGCACCCGCAATTGGCACCCCAGTCATCGCACTCGCCCATGTCGCATTCGCCCATGTCGCATTCACCGCAATTGGCCATGCCGCATTCACCGCAAATGCAGCACTCACCACAAGTGCAACACTCGCCGGCAATGGCACCATATGCTGCCCCGCACCCTCCATACACGCATCATAACTACTCGAGCCAGGACTCGCTTCAGGGGCACAGTGATAGTGATTTATCACGCAGCCAGCAAAGTTTGGTGTCGCCAATGACAATTGCACCGCTGTCACTGCCGCCGCACACGTCAGGTCATGCCGTGACGTCGGCCTTGCCTCCAGCGTCGTGGGCGGCCAATGCCGTGCGAAGATCTTCGTCGCGATTAAGAGCTGCTTCCCAGGCGAGCTTGGCAGCCTCACAAACGAGTTCTGCGGATCCACCTAACTCGGATTACGAGTCGTGGGGGGACGCAAGGTCGAGTGGGATGCTAAACCCGCGGAGCTCGTCGGGAGCGCCAGATAGCAGCGATTTGAGCCCGTATTCATCAACAAGACCGGAAACGCCCAGTAACCAACCATCGTCGGCATCGCCGGCATCGGTTCCGTACCCGTACCAGTCGGCACCCTATGCGTACGAGGCGTATGATATGCATGGCCCGCGAACTGACAGCCGTACATCGTCAATTGCTCCGTCAATTTCGCCATCAATTGCCCCTTCCACGCCGTCAGTGGCTCCATCAGTGGCAACGGCCACCCCGAAGTCGGCCACGCCCATGTCAGTTACGTCGGCCACGCCGTCTTCGGGTACACCGGAAAAGCAATTATCGAACGATGCAGCACGCCGCAGCTCAAGTAGCGCGCGGTCGCGGGAAGTAGAGGATCCGAAAAGCGCGTCGCTCGGTATTGGCACTGGGTCGGCATATGTCCAGCGGCTGCGTACGCAGGCCAGTGAAACGCATATCAGTAAAGTTCCTGCAAGTTTACCTCTGGGATTACGACGCAGCGCGAAGCCAGCGGCTGTGCATTTAAAGCCGGAGTTTCTTAGGCGGGCGATGGACATCAGGTATAAACACCTACCGAAACGCATGCTCGCCACTGAAGTGGATGACGACGATGACAAAAATAATGATGTGGTGAACGGATCACAGCCGTCGTTGGCGCCGTCGGTCCAGCACCGACCTTCGGTGCCGCATTTTTTGGCGCCTCAGCAGTCGCAGCCGTCGGTGTCGCAAGCGTCCACTGATACCCCGCGGCGGTCGAGTTCGCCCGTGGAAAGTATAATTGAACAAACGGGGAAGATCAAGCTGTTTGTGGCGAATCCGGACAGCGCTTAAAAGACTAGTTTTTGTATGTATGTCATAGGTTAAATATGCTTTGTGACTACCAACAAGGCCGGCAGCAACGCGGCAACCACTGTAATCAAAGTGAAAATACTCCATTGCACGAAATATAGCACAAATGACACTTCGATGGCTAACACAAGGCCGAAAAACGCGAGACGCGTGCCGTCAGCGGGCAGGTTCAGGGGCGAGGCAACATCGGCACCCCACGCCAGGAAAAGTACAGCAAACAGCGTGTCGATGGCGCCAATAAACACAAATGCCACCAATGGGTTCACATGGCGTGCGGGAGGAGCGAAGGTGTGGTGAATTTCTGGCTTGGGCTGGAGATGCCGTGCATAGCCGTTCAGCCGTAACGCCGGCTGCTGACCGTCTTCTTCGCCCAACGCAACAACTTCAAACAGTTTTTGTTGCACTGGTGCGCTTTGGCCACCACTAACGATCAACGTCGCATCCAGTCGGTAGTTTTGCAATTCAAGGGGGATCGCATTGAAGGGAACCAAAACATGGCCTTTCACGCCATGCACCTTCGCAGGAACACTCTTGTCGATGTGTTCGGAATCGTCATGGCCATGAATGCTCAGCCGCAGCACGGCTTGGTGCACAACGCTGTCGTTTTCGGCGTGCACGTTAAACGCCAAGTCGAGCTGACGACCGGGGAACAGCTCGAGGGGGTCAATATACGACGAAACAGATACTCTGTCTACTTCACCGCCGCTCGACACTGCGACTTTTGCCTCGTCGATAGTCCAAGCCGCGGCTAAACCCGCCAGGAACAACTTCGGCCACCGCATGCTGGAAACCCTACCGCCAGCCATCGCTTTAGGCCCTTCTGGTGAACAGTGTAGAAGTCATATATGAGTAGTGGCCTAGTATGTTTAAATAGTGGCTTAGTATATTGATTGGCAATGTATTGCCGAGCTTGGAAAAAATTAACAGTAGCTGATCCAGTTTTTCCTTGCTTTGCCGTCCTCGGCCCTTGTTTGACGTACTATCTTACGATATCGTTTGGGCTGTCGGGGGGGGTCCTTTGGGTCCCAAAATCCTGGGCCCTACCACGAGAGATTTTGTGTAAATTTTCAAAAATCGAATTTATCCTCCATAGAACTAACAAGAGTTTTAATGCATTGCTGCAATATAAGCACTGTGAGTACAAAGTTTTATTGCCAAAATGGAAGGAGTACCAGAGCTGTGAAATGTGTTCATATGCACGCCAAGTAGTGTGCACTTTTGGCTTGGTAAAACGTTCAGTTTGCATAATACGAAGTAATTATTTATACCATTGTAACGAGATGACTCTGATACAGTTTTTGGTGTTTAATCTATTTCAATAATGTTGTTTTATATGTGGAAATCCAGCAAGTGGTTGGTTTGAGCCATTTCAAGCAAAACGTTGTATAAGCTGGAGGACGATGTCGTCCCTGAAAGACGTCACATGAAAATCAGGCAAGGTCCCACACACATGATACCGCCCAAACCCTATCCCAAACATTTACCGTGAATTTCTTCTATAAACTCTGGCTATCCTTGGGTCCCAACACCATCGTCGTGAAATCCCCGCCCAGCATCAAAATTTCAGCTGATATTCAAAATTTCACGATTTTTCCATATAGGACTGCATTAATGACCTAGATTTAAAAATAAAAATATTATTGGAGTCATTCAGCTACAATGATACAAATCATTATTTCGTGGTGTACAATCTGAACACTTTATAGAGCCGAAAGTGCACACTCCCTATCGCGCATATGAGCACCTTCTACGGCTCTGATCCTCAATTTGATTTATAACTAAAAAGATATTCTAGCCATTGTTTTTTCGCAGAAATTAATTAACGGCCTTGTCAGTTCAATGGAGGATAAATTCGATTTTTCAAAAATTTCGACAGATTCCTCGCGGTGGGTCTGAGATCCCAACTAACTAATGGTACTGCTCGAAATAATGAACACCCCCGACTAAATGGTTATATTACTAAGCACACATACGTTGCGATACTAGCAATGGCCATACAGCCAGCTAGGTTTCATGCGGGTCGAGTTCGACCGATTTTTGCCAGTCATATAGCCGTTGTAGCCAGCTATATACCAGACATTGCGTGTAGAATTATAGTGCCATCATAATCGAACAGATTAAGGAAATTTATCAGTTCGAAAAGCAAGTCAAGTAGGGGGGCGAGGTCGTCCCACATTATCCTAAAACCATATCATGTTTCTCGAAGTATCGTGTCTTGCACAATACCACGTAGCTTACCATGTGAGATTGAAGTAGTGGGGGCCTGATTGCCTCTGAAATCGCTTCTGACGGCAACTTGGGCAATTCGAGGGGAATCACTGTCAAAAGCTTCTTGAAGTGCCCAAAAAGAAGCCCTTTGAAGGAGCAAGCCATTGACCATACCGTGACCAGAGAATCATTTTCATAGTGCAATGCGTTTGCCCGCCGTTATCATATGTTGAAACCATGATGGCTGAGATTGTATACATAGTATGTGAGTAACTTGAGGCTGGTAGTGCTTGGTGAGGTCTTGAGGATCTGCCTATTGACCTTACGATGTTCAATGTAGTTGGGTATGTAGTGGAGGCTCTACGATGTTCAATGGCAAATATAGGTACGCCCGAACAGAGTATAAATCTAAAATAAAGATATATATAGGTCTACTGGCTGGCAAGGTACTCACGCAGCATTTGAAACGCTTTACCCCTGTGACTGATCCAGTTCTTCTCCACCTTGTCGAGCTCTGCATACGTCTTGTCATAGCCATCTGGCTCAAACGTGCAGTCCCAACCGAACGTTTGCGGTCCCCTAGGTTCAACAATTGTGCCGTGTGTCTTGCCAATAAAAACTTTCGGCTCGGATCCCGGTCCCGCACAGTATCCGACACAGCACACAGCATTCGCGCCGTGCGTGTCAAACCCGGCTAGCATCCGCACCAAATTGTCCGGCCCTAAACTCTGAAGAAACCACTTGATGTATGGCCCCGGTAGCTCGCCGTAGGCATCGAACTCGAGCGCAGTATCATCAACGATCACGGGCCCCCCCACCACCTTGGCAGCGGCGGCAGCTTTATGGGAAGTGATGTCAAAGTAAGAACCTTGCAGCTCGTCAAGATCTACTTTATGGCCCTGTACATCCAGCCCATCCAAGATTTGCTGCACTTCACGCAGCTTGTTTGCGTTGCCCGTAACGAATGTGAGCATAGAGGGTTCGTCAGTGCCGGCTGCAATAAATTTATACCAGCGGACAAAAATTTAAAAAAATAATTATGGAACCTGAAATGTTCAAATCATTATTTTTTCACACCAGTAAATAATTTAGACAGTGTTTAGATACTAAACTCAATAGACCAGTATAAACCGGTATATAGCGAATTCCTTACGCGTTAGAACCCTGCTTACCAACCAAACCACACGTCAACCACCCCATGTCCACGGCGCTGTACACGGTCGTGAGTGAACAGCTGAAAGCGACCACTGCCGACGTCGGCACACTTCGCCGGACGCTGGAAAAGGGAAGCGATGATGACCGCATCCAGGCCATGCGCCTGATCGTCGCCCGCACCATTGCCGGCGACAACCTGCAGCACCTTCTTATGGACATCATCCGGTTTGTTTTGCCGAGCAAAAGCAAGCCGTTGAAAAAGCTGCTGCACACGTACTGGGAATGTGTGCCTAAACACGACGATCAGGGCAAGCTCCGCCACGAAATGATTCTGGTGGTAAATGCGATCCGCAATGATTTGCAGCACCCGAACGAGTATATCCGCGGCGGTACCTTGCGGTTCTTAACGAAATTTCGCGAACCGGAGCTGTTGGAGCCGCTGATTCCCATTATTCGCCAGTGTTTAGAGCACCGGCACGCCTACGTGCGCAAAAACGCTGTTTTCTGTGTGTTTGGCATCGCGCAGTTTGATGCCACTGCCCAGCTGATTCCCGATGCTGCGGAGTTGCTCGCACAGCTGCTGGAACAGGAAACCGACAGCACGTGCCGCCGTAACGCGTTTGTAGCGTTAACGCGGTTGGACCGTGCGTTGGCCTATGCGTCGTTCCACGCGCAGTATGCCAACATTGCGACGTGTGATGAAACGATGCAGCTTGCGCTTGTACAGTTTGCCGCGGCGGATGCCGTTGTAACGCGCGAATTAGCGCCTTCGTACATCAAGATCTTGCAAGAATGGTTAACTTTGGCTCAGGACAGTACTTTGGCGCCAGCAGTGATGTACGAGGTGGCTTCGGCGTTGGCAACGCTTACTGATGATGCCAGTGTGCTGAACGATGCTGCTGCAGCGTTTATTGAGATTGCCATTAAGGGCTCGGACAGCAACGTCAAAATAACTGCTTTGAAACGCGTTGCCGGTTTGGCCGATGACGACACGCTGGCCCCGCAAGTAATGGACGTGCTGCTTGTTTTATCCTCCCATGACTTGAGTGTTCGTAGGGAGGCTCTAAAGCTCGCGCTCAAGTTAGTGACGAACCGTACGGTTGACCAGATGCTGCGGCTGCTGCGGAAAGAGCTGGCGAACAGTTTTGGCAAGAAGTACGATGCTGCCGACGAGTACAGACTTGCCATAATTGAAACCATCCACGAGTTGGCCTCGCGGTTTAGGGACACTGCTGGCGATGTTGTTGCTCTGTGCCTCGAATTCTTGGGCGAATTGAATTCGACAAGTGCTTTGGAAGTCGTGTCGTTTGTTAAAGAAGTCGTGGAGCAACACGAGGAAATGCGGCCGAAGATCTTGCACCAACTGGCCGATGCTTTACCGAATATCCGCAGTGCTCGCGTGTACCTCAGTGCATTGTGGGTGTTGGGCGAGTACTCGGTTACGGAGGAGCAGATTGTGGGTACGTGGCAAGCACTTCGTGAGGCGTTGGGGCCGTTGCCGTTTAATGCACCGGCGGTTATCGACGAGGCAGAAGACGATGCGCCGCACGCCTCTACGAAGCCCAGGGTGTTGGCTGATGGCACTTACGCCACCGAATCGCCTTTAGAAGTCGCAGCGGCAGCAGCTGCAGCAGCTGCCGAGCACGCGCACGTCCAACATCTCCGCAAACTTTTACTGGATGGCGATTTCTTCTTGGCCGGTGCGTTGGCAGCTGCTTTGACCAAACTGGCTATCCGGTATGCCCAAGTCAGCAGTGATCAGGCAGCGGGTAACAAATTGAAGGCTGAGGCGATGCTCGTGATGGCATCATTGCTGCGAATTCGGTCAACCAAGCTGAACGACGATGCGTTTGACCGTATTTACGGCTGTATCAATCTTTTAGTGCAAGGGTCCGCGGAGGCACAAAATGCATTCCTTGATAAGCCGCAAGCGGCGTTCCATGAGTTGCAGCACCGGAAACTCACGGAGAAAAAGAAAACGCATGCTAATGCTGCCGAGAAGTCTGCTGTCCGTTTAGAGGAGCAGATCCACTTCCGGCTGTTTTCGAAGCTCGAAAATGGTGCGTACGGCACGCGCAAGCACCGGCAGAAACAACTGGCGGCATCTACGCAGGGCGTTTCGAACCTGAACCAGTCGCAGCTTAAGCAAGTCACCCAACTCACGGGCTATTCGGACCCGGTGTATGCTGAGGCGTTGATGACAGTGTCGCAATTCGACATCAACTTGGATGTGATGATTTTCAACCAAACTCGCGATACTTTGGAGAACTTGAAGGTCGAACTGTATGCCACTGGTGAGCTGAAGATTGTGGACTCGCCACCCGAAGTGAACGTTGCACCGATGAGCTTCCACACGTGCCGGGTTACCATTAGGGTGTCGTCGGTCGATGCGGCGACGATTTTCGGCAGCATTGCTTATGAGTCTAAGAAGAAGTCGGCAGTGGTGCTCCTTAATGATATTAGGCTGAACATCATCGACTACATTCGTCCTGAGTTGTGTACAGAGGCCGAATTCCGCATGATGTGGGTGAAGTTCGAGTGGGAGAACAAGGTGCCGGTGCAGAACACCACGGCAAAGTCGCTGCCGAAATACTTGGAGATGTTCATGAAGCGCACGAATACCGCATGTTTGACTGACGGTGCTGGGGATGACCCAGATGCTAAATTTTTGAGTGCGAACTTGTATGCAAAGTCGTGTTTCGGGGAGGCCGTGCTGGCTAATTTGAGCATTGAGCTACTACCGGACGGTACGGTTTCGGGTCACGCTCGTGTGCGGGCCAAGCAAAAGGGGACTGCCGTGTCGGTTGGCGATTGCGCATTAACGGTTTAAAATATACATATATATATATATACGAAAAAAGCGAAAATCAGTGCTGAGGCGGGCAAATGTGAGGGGCATTTCACCCGCTATTATGGAAAACGACCGAATAGACAGTTTATAGTCTTAATGAGTACAAGTTATGAGTAAATGTTAAATTCCTAGCTTGGTTGTGTATTGGCGGGGCCGTTTAGCGAGGCAGTCAGGCTGCCGTAGGTGGGCCTAAATATAGGGGAGGGAAATGCATCCCGCTATCGGTTTAATCGGCTAAATAAATGGTTTCTATTTTTAATGGATACAAAATATGCACAAGTACTAAATTTTCAGCTCTGTTATGGTTTTAGTGCCCCTTAGCGAGACAGCTTTAGATGTGTCAAAGGCAAGAGGAGTACGAGGAGACATCCAGCCCGCTAACAGTTTAACTAAACAGTGGAACTTCTTAATGTGTAGAAATTATGCACAAATGTCAAATTTACAGCTTCGTTATGGATTTTGTGGGCCCTTTAGCGAGGCCCTGAGGCAAGCCACTGTGAGGGACATGCATTCCACACGCCAGCAGGGGAAGCAGCTAAATAGATAGTTTATATTTATAATGGACACAAAATATGCCCAAGTATTCGAATTTAGGTTCTGCTATGGTCCTAATGGGCTCTCTAGTGACGCCCTGAGTCGGGCCAATGTGAGGTACATTCAATTCACCCGCTTGTACGATAAGTAGCCAAATTAACAGTTTGTACTCTTAATGTGTAGGAACTATTCACAAGTACTAAATTTCCGGCTCTGCTATGGTTTTAGTGGGCCGTTTAACGAGGCAGCCTTAGATGGACGTAAAGGGGGGTGGGTGGGACATGCATCCCGCTAGCAATGGAATCGACGAAATGAACAGTTTATATGCTTAATTGATACGAATTGTGTATAAATATCAGATTTCTAGCTTGATTATTGGCGGAGCCGTGTAGCAAGACAGTCCGGCAGCATTGGATGAAGTAGGGCCGTAATGCAGGCCAATTACTTTAATATTCAGCACTATGGGCACCAAATTGCTCAAATCGTTGACGTATATCAAGTACCGCAGTAAATTTATATCTCTAAATGCCTCTCTTAATTACGCGGTGTTGTGGGCAGCGACGGGAAGCTCGTATCTCCAGCGCTCGTTGCAGGAACCCGGTAGTTATACATCTGGCCCTTTGCTGAAACCTCCGCTAGCATCTCATCAATTCTATCTTCTTCATAAAGCTCAAGATACTTTTTGTAAAGCATGAGCGCGGACTGTGCGTCCTGAATCGAGTCGTGGTTGCCCTGCTGAACGTGCTCATCCAGAACGGCCCACATCAAAAATTTCAAGCTAAGTTTCCGCATTCCATTCCGGTCGGTGTCATAAAAGATGTTAACAGTGTCAATGACTTGGTCAGGAGGAGCGTACAGGTTGATGCATCTAAAGTCGTTGATAAGCGCGTGGCCCACGAATTTAGTGCCCAAAGTGAGTAAAATCCACAACCGGCGCGTCGCCGTGTATTTCTTCACCAGTCCATACTTCGAAATAGCAGGGTTCAAATCCCCGGGCTCCACACCAGAAAATGCCGTCACATAGTCCACCACGGGTTGCTGGCATTCCACGAGATCATCAACCAGAACACTTCCGTCGTCTTTAACCACCGACACGCGAGCGAGAGTCAATTTTTTAGGGAACACAAGCGATTTTGTGCCGTCACTATGAAGCTCGGCCAGCTCTTTTCTAACCAGGACAAACTCAGCGTCCAGGGCAACCAATTGTGGTATTGATTCTCCTTCTTTGAGAATAGTATCTGAAAGCTGTTCATTGTTCTTCCCTACACCATAGGAGATCAGCCGCTTCTCATTCCACAGCCTGGTATCTAACTCGGAAATCCAGGCGTAATTCATCTCCGGTGCGTTCTTTGTGGGAACATAGGTTAAAAGACAAGGAAGTTTCCAAACCGAGGAGAAATCCAGTGCCTCCTCAGTGGTTAGTGGCGATACCAAAAAGTCGTTGAAGAGGTGCCACACCCCATCGACGTTGACCACCGCCACGCCGTGCTGCTCCCCATCATTCACAATTTCCGCTGCATAACTCTGCAGCTGGTACTCATACTCATTATTGTTTTCATCATAAATCTGCACAAATTCCGGGATAACACCAGTATGATCTTCGGCCTCCAGATCCTCAACAACGACAAAAATAGTTTGTGGTACACCAGAGACTTGCGACTTTACATCAAGGGCGATTCGGCCAGGATTGGGCTTGGACGACGTCACGGTTGATACCTCATACGTAAGAGGAGACGGCGCGCCGATTTCGTTGATGTGCTCTTCAATCAGCAAGCCAAGCAGAATACGGTGGGCGTCGGCAATGTGCACATCGAGCTGGAGTGCATCCATGAAATTTGTGGCTCGACAGTGATACCCCTTGGCCTTCACGAGCATATCCAGGATGATGGCCAGTTCTCCAATTGCCTTGATATCTCGCCAATTGTTCTTGGCAAATGCCCACAAAATGCAGTTATATATTGTCGGGTTCCATCTGTACAGCTGGAGTAAAGCGTTGCAGTAAGGGCTCGCCGACAGCGGTTCTAAACTGGCATAATCAGTCCTGTTATAGTAACTGAAATCAAAATCATCAACCCCGAACTT
Source organism: Starmerella asiatica (assembly GCA_030572815.1). Taxonomy (NCBI): domain Eukaryota; kingdom Fungi; phylum Ascomycota; class Dipodascomycetes; order Dipodascales; family Trichomonascaceae; genus Starmerella; species Starmerella asiatica. The sequence goes on along the minus strand of JAJMBI010000057.1, from coordinate 21,038 downwards.
TGAGTAATGCACGTGCATCTGCCGCCAAAGTTTCGGCACGAGCCCGCGTTCTTGGCTTTGATCGCTGCTGATTAGATCCACAAACGCCGTGGAGTGGGCAGATCCCGCGGAGTTCCCCAGCCGTGCTTTCTCGCTTAAAAACATCGGCACGCTGGCTGAGGAGCCCCTGCGGTACTTGCTATTCCGCAGTTTCACTGACGAATGTTTACGGCTCACCATAGAATCCTCAACTTTAGACCAATCGGGAACAGGGAACCCTGTTTCAAAGACATGCACAGGGTTCCATTTGCTGAGCAGCTCTTGATCAAAATACTGCATCCCCACTGCTGATAACGGCGTTTTCTCGCCAATGAAGGGCAGAGGCCCCACCGGTGATGGCACATCGAGCCCTTCAAACATCTTCGAATTTGTAGGGGGAACCACTGCTGACGACCAGTAATGCAACATGTTCGCCTCGGCAACCACTAACGAGTTCCCCAGTGCACTCACTTCTAATGCTAAAGCGTTACCTTGCAACAAGATTTGTTTGATGATAATTGAAGAAGGGTTCCGACTATCCAAGAAAGTTAGCTGGCCATGCAGTCCTAGAACAATCGCATGTGTTGGCGCCTTAGGGTGGAGCCGAACAAATGAGGCACCACTACTAACAGACAGTGGGCTTAAAGGTTTCTTGAGTTTCGTATCATAGCATGTCACTAACACATCAGGGATAAAGCCGTACCGGCGTTTACTCAGGCCACATGACACAAGTATGTTCTTTTGACAATCCAAGTCAGTAATGGCACCCATGTGCCGCGAGATCGGGCTGGCAAGTACCGTGTCAAAAGTCTTGGGTTCGATGATTTCTATGCATCCATTCGACAGCCCCAGGGCTACATTCGATGAGGATTTGCTGAGGTGGGTTATAGTAACCTCCTCGGGAATAGAATCGATATGGAAAAACCCGATCTCCTTGATTGCAGGGTCCAAAGTATACTTGGCAATCCTCCTTTGGAATCCGACAAGAAATTCCGTTTTGTCTAAAAGCAGCAGCTTCTCTCCCCGCGCGCGCGCGTACGAATCAACTAATAATCCATTCCGACTGTAAGAACGAATCCCATCGTCACCCAACGAAATCACATATTTCTCGGATAGAATCAGATCCTTGACGGGCCCCTCATGGGCCACATATGACACGTAAGGTCGCAGCAGTGGACCAGAGTACGACGAAATGCTGCCTGAAGAGTCGCCAACCCAGATAAGGTCCTTCTTCGGATCGAACCGGATGACCGTTATTGACTCCAGAACCGAAGCAACCGCGGTTTCCTTCCACAGGTCCATTTTATATTAAGAACGCGGTCAAGCCTTGCGTACGGGCTTTGCGTTCGGATGTTGGGCCACCCCTGACTGCGAATGGGGATCTTTGGAGCGCAATTATGTCACTGATATGTAAGACCGGCACCAAGGCGTGCATTGATCGTGCATCCACAACCCCACCCCATTGGGATGCAGTGCTAAAGCCCATATGGCAACGTTTGTAGCGACTAAATTTAATAAAAATCTATAAAAATGCCATTCAAACTAAACTCACCACGGAACAATGATAACCGAACTATCAAAGTATATGTTCAAACACCAGTATATATGGCTCAATACCGATAAATATGGAATAGTATGTCGAAACTTATAGGTATAGAGGTGGACGATGTTGCTGGTGCCACTTATGCGTTGAACGAAGGCTGGTAATTTTGGTGAGCTGCCGTGGTACTTTGTATGGGGTTGGATATTAGCTACCACTCAGATTCGCCAGTGGCTTTAGCGAACACGTAGTCAAGACCATTGATGTTGGCTACACCGTCCTTCAGCGTATACTTCCATCGGGTTTTCACTTTATGCACCTTTTCGTAGAGACAAAGCATCATCTGCTGCTCTGTGTCATCATCATCGTCATTACTGTTGAGCTCATCTTCGCTGTCATCCAGATCGGAATTCAGCTCCTCATCCAGCAAACCATCGTTTTGCGGCACCTTCGGTGTACTACCGGAAGTTGTGCCCGAGTTCATCGCGGTGTGAATCTGATGGTGAAGCTCATCGGAGAAATTAACGTTAGGTATGGTGCGGCCCAGATTTCTCGAGGTGTCCAAGGGATTATACGCTCCAGCATCACCATCAGCACTGGATATGCCTTGGGGTTGTGTGGTATTCAGTGTGGTACTACTGATGTCAAATGTCTCGAGTTTTACAGGGCTTGTGGATGCCGCTCCTCGCACATCGTTCGTATAGGTTTCCAAAGATGCCAGGGTGCCGAGATTCTGCACAGCTCCTGATGAGGCGCTGTACAGCATCGGGTCTGGGCCCGAGGGATTACTTGCTTCGACATTGTTGAAATACTTGGCCAGATTCCCGGGAATGATGGGTGGAATTCCTGCCAGGTTGTCTGGTTCTTTTGGTTCCTCCCATAGGGGGCTCTTTGTTACGTTCATATTCATCAAACGGCTCTTCCAGGCACTCTTCAACCTTTCCAGCACTGCGGGATCATCGCCGGACTCTTCAAACTCATGATGCGTTTCTCTGATCACGGCATCAATCACAATCGTGTACAGCTCCTTAACTTGATTCGACATGTCTAAAACAATGCGCAAATTCACAGGCCTGGTTCGAACTTAGTGAAGGGGGAGAGATTGCCAGTGGTTTTGTCAGCAGGACTACACCCAACTGTCCTCAGCCATTACGTCCCCACCACGCAGGCTTATAATGTGTGATACAAACGAGGTGGTGGTAGCTGCCAGCGGCAACTGTACAGCGGTATTTCGGCGACTCATTGGGTACCTCGTTAATTTTGAATAGATCGCGGTAATGTAATTGCCGTGAAATTGAACTTTTGCCCGCCAGCCGCGCTAAGTAAGTACGGTTTTCAACGTTATCACATCGAAGGCCTGCTAATTTCGGCACCGTGGTCACTCTCCACATATATTGTGGGGGACCGCTCCTGTCGAGTTAGAGAACCTAACCCTCAGCACGTTCCGCTGGCTTCTGAAGATATAGGACTTTTATCGTCAAATTCTTTACATATGATAGATAACGATGCATCGAATGCGAGCGGCTTTCAAATCACAGCTGCATACTTCAATTTTATCTGTTTAAAGCCGGTCTTTCATGTTAACGTGCCACTTATAGTCTTGGGTTAGGGTGATGATTACACTAGTCTAGCAATGATCATTCAGTCCACACGATCAGGCCGCGGTGGCCGGCGGCGGCATTTACAGAAATTCAGGTCAGAAGAGAAATGTTGGCAAAATATCCGAAACGTACTGTTCCGCAGTTCTACATGACTTGATACATAAGATCCACGAGCTGATGCGAGCGTTAGAATATTTCTTTATAGTCTATTGCACGCACATGCGTATGAATGTTTTGATAGGAGGTGCGTATCGCGCGCATAACATAGGGCTAGGTTCTGATTCGCGACCTTTGGAACAACAAGGAACGTCAACGTGTATCTCCTTTAAACTTGTTCACTTGTACCTCACAACTTTCTTTATATAATTGATCAAGCAATTCGCTATGAGTACCGATTTGGACGAGGACCTATCCATTGCGGATATCTCAGTACTGACCGCGAACATGAGTCTCGATGACGATCTCATCGACTTGAAAGCAGACTCTCCGTTATTAAACACCAGCCAAACTCTGTCTCCGAAGCTGTCACCCACCCACAGTAATTCGTTCACGCACAGTCCCTCACCGCCAATTCCTGATGAGGAAGAATCACCCGAGCCTAAACCTCGACGGCTTATTGCCGACCTTGACCTGCTGGAATTCGAGGCAATTGCCGAGAATCTCGTGGACCGGAGTTTACTTAGCGAGCGGCCCAACGTCTTGGTGGTGTTGTCACCTTTAGGTTTCGAGCATGTGTTCTCGCGCCCGTGGGCATCGAAACGCACGTTGTCGTCAATTGTGGAGCGACCCGAACGGCTGAAGGCCGCATATTTGGGAATTGGACTGGCGAAGTCGAAGATTCCTATTAAACTACTGAAATGCCATGGCCGAACGTCACTGTACGCCCCGCATTTCGTGGCTGTGCATGGCGAGGACTGGGCCACTCAATTGTACGCCTTGTGCAACCAGGCCCGCGGAAAGCTTGACAATGATGAGCTCGAGGTTCCCAAATCATGGCCCGAGTATGATATTTACTTAGCGCCCAAGACTTTGGAGGCACTGGAGGGCAATATTAGTGCAATGGAATTAGCTCTGGATGAAATTTTCACCGGTGACGTTTCCCACGCATTTGTTGCTGTTCGCCCGCCGGGACATCACTGTCACGAGGAAGAAGCCAGCGGGTTTTGTATTATCAATAATGCGCATATTGCCATACAGTATGCCAAGGCTCGGCATGACATCACGCATGCGGTTATACTGGATTTCGATCTCCATCATGGCGATGGTTCTCAAGACTTGTTGTGGAAACTGGGGTTCCAAACTGATGGCTCGGCAGAGTTACCAATGGGGTATTTCTCAATCCATGACATCAATTCGTTCCCATGTGAAAGCGGTTTTGCTCAGCCGAAGCAGATATCAGATGCGTCAGTATGCTTTGTGGCACACCATACAGCTATATGGAATGTTCATTTGAAAACATATGAAACTGAGGAGGAATTCGACAATTATTACGTCAAGGAGTACTCAGTCCTTTTCAAACGAGCTGCAGAATTCTTGGATAAATGTCGATCCCACTCAAGGCAGAAGAATATACCATTCAGGCCATTAGTTGTGTTATCGGCAGGGTTTGATGGTAGCGAATTTGAATCACAAGGGATGCAGCGACACAAAGTGCATGTGCCCACTTCGTTTTACAATAGGTTCACTAGAGACAGCGTGGCGCTGGCTGATCATTACGGAGAGGGGAAAGTATTGTCCTTGTTGGAAGGTGGGTATTCATCAACAGCGATTGCAACCGGTGTATTCAGCCACCTCACCGGTTTAGCCGGACGTAAGTACGAACCGGAATGGTGTCCCCGTGAAACAATAGCCCACGAGATCGATTTAGGTATGCGTCAACGCTGGAAGGCCCACGATGAGAAATGGTCAGCCAAGGGAATCCAAATTGGCCGTACGCTATTCCCCCCTAAAGCGCCTCAACATATTAAATCTGAAAGTGGACATCCCGGTAGTGATTCTTCTATTCCTGAAAATGGTTATGAAAAGAGACATCCACAGCGGAGGAATAGATTTGTTTGGAGCCCATGACGTATTAATGCCAATTCTTTATATTCCAGCCATTTAGTAGATCTATATGTATGCTTAGTTATTGTTTATTCTTTTTAAACACGACGATAGCTTGACTCGGTGAGCCGTCACCGGAACCCGTACCCTGATATGCATGCCTTATCGAGCGCAAACGGCCATTTCCACAAACTGATAACACCGCCATATTAGAATAAGTTCGGTTATGTCACATACATCGCGTCTTAAAAATGAGATCGAGTGTACTAGTGATACATGTAGAGCGTTTGGTGACTCTCAAAGGCCTCAAACTAAAAATATCTGTACATCGATTGGCCGATCCAGATGTGGTGCGGTTGTCGTCATCCCATGTGACAATGCAGTGGGCTATCGCGGCGTAAAAGGCGGTCATATATATATATATCAATGAATGTACAAATCTTTTGCTGCTAAGTCACTCCAAAAATCATACCAAACATTTCAAAAATCAATGCCGATTCCTCAACCGAGCTCTCATGTCACCGGCAACAAGGTTGATGTCTGGTCGTTGATCAACGGCGCCGCTGCTGATGCTGAAAAAGAAACAGGAAAGAAAGTAGTTAACCTTGGCCAGGGATTTTTCTCATATTCCCCGCCTGAGTTCAGTGTGGAAGCCCTGCAAAAGGCCGTAACGAACCCGTCCTTGAACCAGTACGCCCCGACGCGCGGCCGCCCCGAGCTGCTTCAGGAACTGTCTAATGTTTACAGTCCGTTTTTCGGCTTCAAAATTGATCCTGCCAAGGAAATTGTCGTGACGGCTGGTGCTAATGAAGGCATGCTTTCAGCGTTTTTTGCATTTTTGGATGATGGCGATGAAGCGATTGTGTTTGAACCGTTCTTTGACCAATACATCTCCAATATTGCGATGCCCGGCGGCAAAGTGGTGTATGTGCCCATCCACCCGCCGCATAATGCCGACAGGGAGCGGACTTCCGCGAACGACTGGTACATTGACTTTGCTGAACTCGAAGCTGCGATCACTCCACGTACGCGCATACTTGTGCTGAACACCCCGCACAATCCGATTGGTAAAGTGTTTTCTAAAGAGGAACTGCAGAAAATCGGCGATCTATGTGTGAAGAACAACATTCTTATTATTTCGGATGAGGTGTACGACCGCCTGCACTATTCAAAGTTCACGCGCATTGCCACGCTATCCAAGGAGATTGCGGAGCGTACACTTACTGTGGGTTCTGCCGGTAAGACATTTGCCTGTACTGGGTGGCGTGTGGGCTGGTTAATTGGACCTGAGCATTTGGTTAAATATGTGGCGGCTGCAAACACTCGGATTGTGTTTGCCGCTAATACACCGGCCCAGATGGCGGTGGCCGAGTCCTTCCGGAAGGCGGATGAAGTGAACTACTACGAAACCACCATTGCCAACTTCAAACACAAGTATGAAATCCTTTGCGATGTATTCGACGAGCTGGGGTTACCTTACAGTGTTTCGCAAGGTGGCTACTTTTTGCTGGTGAACTTTGCCCGAGTCAAAATCCCTGACGGTTTCCACTTCGACAAGCAAATCTTGTCGCGTCCGCGCGACTTCCAATTAGCAATCTGGTTGATTAGAACGCTGGGCGTTGTCACAATTCCTCCTACTGAGTTCACGACTGATCGTACGGCGCCCTTGCTGGAGAACTGGCTGCGTTTTGCTGTGTGTAAGGATGATTCTATTCTAGAGGATGCTGCTAAGAAGTTGCGGGGATTGAAGCCATACCTGATATAGGCTTTGTTACGTTGTAATATAAAATGTCTAGTCTATCGTGTCTATTAAAGGAGAGTTTGGCCAAGTGTGGATTTAACGAGGGCAATCCCGGACTGTAAAGTAACATTTACATGGTCCTCATGCTCGCCCAAGTGCGGATTGCACTCTACAAGGTCCATGCCTACTAGTTTACCAGTTTCAGCAGCAACCTCGCAAATAAAGCAGCCCTCGCGCCACGTCAGGCCGCCTCGAACGGGGGTTCCCGTGCTAGGAGCAAAGAACGGGTCCAACGCGTCCACATCAAATGAGAGGAACACAGGCCGTTTGAGACCTGGGTTCACTCTATCCAGCGCCATTTCCATAACCTTTGCGATCCCGTGGCGGTCAATATCATGCATTGTGTACGCAGCTAAATTGTACTGCTTGATGGTCTGCTTCTCGAAGTCGTCAACATCACGCAACCCGACATAGGCAAGCCGTTGCGGGTCAAGGATACCCCTGGGTACCCAGCTGAAAAGATCCTCTTTTTCTTTATCCTGGCCATCAATTCCCAGCAAAAAGGAGACCGGGCAGCCATGTAGATTCCCGGACAGAGTCGCGGCTGGTGTGTTGAGATCAGCGTGGGCGTCAATCCATAGAACACAGGCATCTGGATGCTGTTGCAGCACTCCTGCAACCGTGCCAATGGCAATGGAATGATCACCGCCAATTGTTAACGGAAACTTGCCTGATTTGCTGACGCTGTACACAGTATCATAGATGACCTTTGCGGCATGCGAGACAAATTTGGGGCGTTTCATGTTGTTTACCACTGGATCATTCTCAGGTTCACTAAACTCGAGATGAAGCCACTCGGTTTTCCAGCCCAGCTTTTCGATTTCGGTCTGGAGACCCTGCTCCTCGAGCATTTTGGGCGCCTCATCGCAGCCGGTCTTTCCTTGACCGCCACTGAAAGGTGCACCAATGATTACCGCTTCCTTCTTGGTATCTGTATTGGCAGGTGTCATTTAGGTAGCGAGCGATATGCAAACACTCGATAAGCCGGTGCTTATCGGAACCTTTTCAATACCCTTGATTATACCCTTTACTCCGAGGAAGTTCGGACTGATCGGACGCCAAGGCCAAAGATGGCGAAGAGCTTGCCGATTCAATAGCGATCAGACATAATTAAAACTGTATTTACTGCGATTAAAGTAACCTACGCGTATCCCAATAGATATGCACGGCACAGTTTACACATGAAGCGAAACTAAATGGACCTTGCCCGATCCGGCTAGACTTCATGGTTTACAGTTTACGGATTCAACTAATATCTAAAAGAAATGTATGGCTCACCGGTCCTCGTGGTTTCTACACGGCTCCGAAGAGTCGCGAACAACACCACGACGGACGCTATTAGACAACCGCATCTTAATTGTTCTCCTCAGCCTTTGACGCTCGCATACTCGTGGAATTCTATAGCACACAAGCAACACTAAGGCTGAGTGCCGCACTTAAAAATAAGTTAAGAAGAAAACCTTTTGATTTAGGGTCTCTCATAAAGCACTCACTCTACACTGGCAGCTGGGGATCACCTGACCTTTGGCACCCACGATCCGAACTCGGGACCCTAGGGATCCGGGTAAGAGAACGACATATCCTTTTCCAGGAATAGCCATTACAAGAGCTATCAGTAGCTCTGGTAGCGTAAAATATTCCAAATGATGTTAAAATCCCCAATTATTCGGTCTGTGCGCTTTGCAAGCACGTCCGCTGGCCGGTCCCCGCGGCTTTCACGCCGTGAGGGCCTCAGCAGCCGATTAGATGCTGGCCCGACCTTCGATGATTTCTTAGCCGGCCGTGCGGCATCGTTAATGGTCGAGGATAAAGTAGTCGCTGCGATCCCTGAAGAAAATCAGCGGTTACCAAGATGGCTAAAAACTGATATCCCAAAGGGCCGTAACTTCAGCTCGCTTAAAACTGACTTGAGTGGCTTGGGGCTGCACACAGTATGTGAAGAGGCGCGGTGCCCGAACATTGGCGAGTGCTGGGGTGGTACCGATAAGGCGAAGGCCACGGCAACTATCATGCTCATGGGCGATACATGCACGCGAGGGTGCCGGTTTTGTTCAGTGAAAACAAGTAGGCGGCCGGGCCCGCTTGATCCAAACGAACCGGAGAACACGGCTGCGGCAATTGCCAAGTGGGGCCTTGGCTACGTCGTGCTTACGACGGTTGATAGAGACGATTTACCCGATGGCGGAGCCCATCATTTCGCTAAAACCGTGCAGTTGATCAAACAAAAATCTCAGGGGAAAACACTAGTGGAATGTCTAGGCGGTGATTTCCGCGGCGACCTAAACATGGTCGACGTGCTTGCGAAGTCAGGACTCGATGTATATGCTCACAACGTTGAGACCGTTGAAGAGCTTTCACCATATGTACGCGACCGTCGCGCCACTTTTGAGCAGTCCGTGGCGGTCTTAAGACGCGCTAAAGAAACCGTGCCTACTTTGATCACGAAAACTTCATTAATGCTGGGGTTCGGTGAGACCGATGACCAGGTTGAAAGGACTATGCGGAAACTGCGAGAAGCTAATGTGGACGTTGTTACCTTTGGTCAGTACATGCGGCCCACAAAGAGGCACGTCAAGGTTGCCGAGTACGTTCGTCCCGAAAAGTTCCAGCACTGGCATGACGTCGCAATGCAGATGGGGTTCCTATATTGTGCAAGCGGGCCTTTGGTTAGATCTTCCTATAAGGCCGGCGAGACCTTTATCGAGAATGTGCTTCGAGGCAAGGCTCCCCATGCTGCTCGTAGTGTTGAAACCGCCAGCCTTTAAAAAATTTTAGTTTATTTATTCTTACATTCACCTCTATCGGTCTCAATTTGTATTTCATGAAATATTGATACAACAGGTAGGTGATACCTTTAAAACAGTGCTTCCTCGTGTTTAATGAGCAGCTCGATTAGAACATACGACACCCGCATTGAAGGGGAGAGTGCAACGCCCAAGTTTTCGGGCGTCATTGCGTTTGTCGCCTTGTGCTGGCTGATAGAATACAATAGTAGGAGTACTACGCGCAAAATGTCCTGGTATGGCCTCTCCACTTTGCGAATTTCGTTCCTTAAGAATTCCTCTTGTTCTGCTCCAGCAAGGTTGATGATATGCTGGGTTTTGTATTCGGGCCAACTACCAAAACAGTTGTCGGGAAGCATGCGTAGATATCTCTTGATAAGATCAGCCATAACACTGGGATTCACTTTCAATTTGATCAAATCGAGGTCACCCAATGTGTCAAACTTCTCCTGAAGGTCGTCCAATGTTTTTTGGCTACCAGAAGTCCTGAACAGGCCAATCTCACACAAACTATGTGGCTGCAACAGTCCTTCAGCGCATCTGGCAATAACGCTGGGGACTCGAACACCATCCTGCATCTCGATCATGAACTTGCATTCCCCAGGAGGAACCCCAAAGATAGCTCCGGTGGGTTGTTCCGTAACGAGCCGCCTCTGATATCTTGGCATATCTTGGCTCATATTCGAAGCTGATCTAGGTAGTTTGAAGGAGCCCATGGGCCCAGAATCATCAGTGGTACGCACGAAATTCGTGGGCTGAGAGATTATTGGGTAATTTGGTAGGGACACACTGCTTGATAAACCGCGAGTAGAAGTTGACTTTTGCACATCGGGCTCATCATGTGTGAGTTTCATGTAGAATTCGTCACCATCAAAGCATCGGTTCCCCACGGATCCTTCTTCGCTACCATCATTATTGCTGCTAACTGAATCCTCGTTCGGTAAATGCTGCAACGGGTTCAAGGTCGTAGAATCCCCACTAAGGCGAACCTCACTGTTTGATTTCCCCGATGATGAAGTAAGGCCAATGTTCGGCTTATTCGCATCGGGTATATAAAGCTGAGGAATGGCGTCCTTCTTGTAGAACTTAGCTGCGCGCGGCACATCACCACGTTCAACCTCCTCGATCCGTTTGTTGATTTTGGAAAGCCACTCTGCTCTGCTCGACTCATTCTCCGCCGTGAACCGATGCACCACATACCGATTTTTAGCGTTGTCGGGCTTCTTGGATTTGGTTTTACTGCTCAAGGGGCCGGGCTGCGCAGCGTTCCGTTCAATGATTTCAAATGCGTAGCGGGAATCACCCGGAGTCGTATCAAAAAACACGATTACCTTCACGGTGGAGGCACCATAAAGCGAGATTGATCTAGTGATGGTATTACCATTAGTATGGTCAATTAAGTCAAGAAAAGCCCCATTGATAATAAAATGAAAGCAGCTCCAGCCAGAGATATCATCAGTTCGAGACAACAAGCACCCGTTCATTTCGGAACTCAGTAAAGAGTTTAACGGCGGAGGAGAAGGATTCGGCACAACCACCACATCACGATACCAGAAATTCGCCAGCGTTTTCTCGGCCCGCGACAATACATCGTCTCTAGACTTGGAGTTCGCAGTCTTGGCTTGAATGGGGATGTTTTGAGTAAACAAGAAGAATGCATTCAGCATATCGTTGCGTACATCTACTTTCCACGGAATGGGCGCAAGAAACATGTCACGAGACGGAAGTGGCTGCAGCCTAAACTCCCCGCGCTTTATGAAAGGCTTCATGGTGGCCCCCATTGCATCTCTAAGTGCAAGCAATTGATGATAGCTTTTCACAAACCGCCAACAAACTTCTTCGGTATCCGTATTGACCACTTTAAAGACAGCACACACCTTCTTCCTCGCTTCGAAATGTTCTGCTGGATACAAGTCGCCAATAAGGCCGGTCTCAACAACAACGGCCAATTGCGGTGCAGTTGGCTTCGAAGGTCTCGTCAAATTGGGGCAGCTCAAGGATGTGTTTGCCCCACTTCTCGGCATCTTTAGCTCCGCTTGTTGTTCGAGTAGATTGTAGTATTTTCCCTGCATCGCGATGTCCGAGGCGAGGCACAAATCGGGTGGGTTTTGCAAATATGATTCTGCTGCTTCGTCAGTAAACTCAGCTCCAGAACGCACATCTAATTCACTCAAAGAGCTGGATAATGACGGAGGTGTTTTGGGGCTTACCGCTAGTGAGGAAACCGCGCTAAACGGTGCTGGCGGCATATTCAAAGGGTTATGATCGCCAAGTCGACCAAGTTCTGTTTTCAAGATCTCATTTTCCGCCCGAAGTTTCTGCAGTTCCGCAATTTGAGCCGGCGTTAATGTTAGTTCATCGGCTTCTGCCATATTACACGATCTTCCCACTGGTACCACACCTATTTGCGGCACCTGGATGCAAAATGCAAGCACAGAGGTCTCTGCTTAACTTTTTGATGAACTTTCGATGCTTAGAGAATGAAATTTTCGATTAATCGTACTTGATAGCACCTCAATCGACTTGTACAACGAAGAACAATAATGGGGCCGGGGCAGGTTTATTAAGAAAAATGGCGCTAAATAAATTAAGCCCTTATCTCGCTTCACTATGTGTGCTGGATCCACGTGCCCACTTAAGTTCAGTAATAAAACAGCGCCTACCGTGGGCTGTGGACAATGAGGTACCAGATGCGGGGTTAAACAGTGCAATTCTTTATACTTTTAAAGTGGCTGATTACTCGTTAAAGCTAATATTATTGTATATAAAGTGGTCTTGATCATTGATAGAAGCCTGCTCGCTGTGATATTAAGCGTTATGATGAATCGTTGGGCGAAGAACTCACGGCACATTGAACTCTAATCTTGTGATCGAGAGACGCTCGTGATGACGTCGTAGTTAAAGTTAACTTCAATTATTTGTAAATATCAACGTTCCTCGTATTCAGCTAGACATGACTCATTACATAGAAGTTTAACTTGTCATGAAAAGATCTCTGGTCACTAGCAGTACATGTCGTAGCATAACCGCCCCATACACCGCTCAACTTGCGCTTTGCAGCTCCTCCCGTTTGATTTTTTATACCCTACACCCATGAGAGTGCATACACCTAACCAGCGTATATATCCCATACCCTTATGCAGATAATGTCGACGCCGTTCTCGTTAAGTTATTTAACTCAGTACGTAAAATCAAATGTGTACGGCACTTTCTAACTGAGTGCATAGACATAGTGTTCTATTGGGCCATTATCATCGGTTGATTGCAAAGATCTACGGTGGCCCCAATGATCGTACGGCGCGTTGGGTACTGCGGGGTATGAGCGCTGATGCTGTGTGAACAGAATGCAGTCCGGATGACCAAGGAGTCTCGCGATGTCGTTGGTATCGAGTTATTTTTCTCTTATGTATTCTTAACATGCAAATATATTCTATCTAGATCGATTTTTAGCGCCACTTTTCTTTTGAACCGTCGGCTTTGCCGTTGACGAACCTGCCTCCTTTTTCTCGGTGGATTTCTTCGGGTTAAGCCGATTGCGCTCAGCAGCTGCCCGTTTCTCTACAGTCTCCAGCAATTTCGCTGTTTCCTCGAACAGCTTCTTTTGCTTTTCGTCACTCTTGAACTCGGATCGCGGAGGTAAAGAGCGTAGTCTGACATTTGAGACATACGAAGTTGATTCCTGCTCCAATACTTCCGCATTCATGATCGCGAACAGTATTGACTGAGCTCCATCCACACTTGATTTGAGGAACAGCCACCATACAGGCCACAGCAGGACGTAAACCACTAGTAGCCACACTCTACCAAACGTAATGAACCGTTTGAAGCTCGGCGATCGCATCATTCCCGGGTCCACAACCGCAACATGGACGTTTGAGGGTGCACCGTCCTTGCGTTTGTGCGCGTCAAAACGGCGCTGCAGCTCTAACCCGAACAACGCAAGCTCGAGCTTGGCTTCACCAGCCACAAGGTGAGGTCTGTTCACCGGGTACTTGCGGTGTGCATAGCCCAGATCATCCAAGTTAAACTCGGCCATTACGGCAGATATGCAGCTGGCTAAAATGATCCGCACCTCTCTGTCGGGAGGCTGGCTGCGCAGGGCTGGTTCCAAAACAGTGAGCAACAAGTAGTGGCTTAAATAGTTTACTTGGAACTGGGGCTCTAGCCCATCCTGCGTTGCTTGCCGGGGTGATCCCGGTGGCAGGGTAACGGCAGCACAGCACACGACGCCATCCAAACGCCGAGGGGGGAGATTGTCTATCCATTTCGTAGCGAATTTCCGCACACTATAAACACTACTGAGATCGCATTCCTCAGCATAAATGCAAGGGTTGCCCGTGGAGGCCCGCAAATCGTCGATATACTCAGCTAGCCAGCCATCACTGAGGTTACGCACGAGCAGCACGACCTGCGCACCGCGGTTAGTTAATTCCCGTACTGTTTGTGCACCCAGGCCACTCGTGCCACCAGTAACGAGAAACACGCGGCCGTGCAGGTCACGCTCCCACACGTTTCGGGGACCAGCGAAGTAGTATTTAACAGCAGTTACCGCAGCAAGGGCCGGCACCCACACTTTAAGATGATCATAATAGGGAATGACTTGCCGTCCTTCAACATACACCGTGGCTAAAAAGTTCAACGGCATGGTGCAGCGAAGGGTGGGAAGAGTTGCCCCTACCCTTAATTTATTTACCATAATTTTTCACGGTAATGACGCTGGTCGTGGCCACAGAAAATTCGCTGGCATCGCTCGAATTTCGCACGGGGAACTTGGTGAAGGCATATAAACAATGTGAAAATTTAGCTGGTGGGCTCGTCATTTATAAAGGCGCATCGATTCTTAGCGTACAGCGCGACAAGCCGCTGATCCACGTGTACTCGGGCCGCAAAGAGGCTGTTTCCAAGCGTATTGTTTTATCGTTTAAACCTTCAGTAATTGCACTGTCTCCTGATGGCTGGTGGCTTGCCGCGGGGTCTCGCGACGGTGCAATTTATGTATGGAACTTACAGTCTGGTGCGCTACGAACTTTGCAAAATGAGGCCCATTTCCAGGCAGTAACCGCTTTACAGTGGTCCCAAGATGGATCGGTGCTGGTGAGCGGCGGTGCAGATGCTCGTGTACTTATTTGGCGCGCTATGGATCTCGTGGCCAGTGCAATTGGTGCGACTCCTGCACCCGTACATGTGCTGACGACACACACTTTGGCAATTACCGCAGTGCACATCGGCGCGGGGTCGTTTAGAGAGGCCCGTCTGTACAGTGCTAGTGCCGATGCCTCGTGCTGTGTATTTGATGTGCATTCCGGTGCTTTGCTGTACACTTTAGTTGCTGACACTAAAATTAATGCACTGGCAGTAGACCCTGCAGAGCGCGCCGTTTATTTTGGGTGTGATGACGGTGTGCATGCCGTGCCGCTCTACTATGAGCCGGCAAACTCTTCAAAGCTCGTGACGGCAGGTTCCGCCGAGGGTGAGGTCGTATCAACCAATAGTATCGAGAGCATACTGCGTTTAGCATCAGAATCGGCAGCTGCCCCGGTCACCGCGGTTGCCTTGTCTGTTGATGGCTCGTTCTTGGTGGCAGGTATGGCCGATGGGGCCTTAGTATCGTGGGAAACGGGATCTAAACAAATGGCGAAACGATTCAGGGCGTTTAAGGGTCCGTTCACTCAAATTGTTTACTTAGAAACTCTTGGTTTAGAAGTTGTGGAGGATTTACCGCTGTTGCAGCGCAACCTTGAAGGGGATAACTTGCTAGACTTTGTTCCCCGCACAGTATATTCGGCGCCAGTACAAGAGGAAGACTTCGAAGCTGAGCTCGAGAGCATTGGTGCGTATACGGCCGGCCCGCTGCCCACCACTGCTGACGACGTTCAAAAGGACACTGATGTGGCTGCAGAGTTGGAAGAGTTGAAGGAACGGCACGCGACGCTTCAGAAAATGTACGATGCACTGTGGGCACGGCACACCGCGAAATAATTGTAAATTATCTATGTAAATTATATATACTTTATGAATTGACATTCCAAACTTGACGGTGGTGAACCGCGTGCGTTTTAGGCATCCCAGGGTACGGGTTTATCGATAAATGAGTCGGCGCCTGTTCTCCACGGCCAGAGTACTGCGCGCACGGCCACTCATATCCGAGTTAAAACTCCGGGGCCTTTTAAGCCAAGTAACTAGTGAGTCCTTCGAATATGAGGCGGAAAGGGGGCCCCTTGGTGTATACCTAGGTGCTGACCCTACTGCCGACTCGCTGCATTTGGGCAACCTCATGCCTTTCATGGCACTTATGCACTTCTATGTTCGCGGCCACAAGGTATTCCCACTAATTGGTGGTGCCACAGGCGTCGTTGGCGATCCTAGTGGCCGGAAAACCGAACGTGACATCATGATCGCTCAGCAGCGCGAAGATAATGTCACTAAAATAACCGCTCAGATGCACCAAATTATGGTTTATGGCCGTGAGGTTGCCGGGAAGTACACCGAGCTGCCCTCTTTAACCAGCAGCCAAATTGAAGTTGTGAACAACAAGTCATGGTGGGAGAATGTAGGAATGCTGTGGTTTTTGGGCACGTTTGGGCGCCATTTCCGAGTCAGCGCCATGATTGCGCGTGAGTCAGTAAAACAGCGGCTTGCCTCGGATGCTGGAATTGGTTACAACGAGTTCAGCTACCAGATTTTACAGGCTTACGACTTTTATCATCTTTATAAACACCATAATTGCCGGTGTCAGATCGGCGGCCACGATCAATGGGGCAACATTGTTAGCGGCATTGATTTTATCAACCGGCTGCGGAACCCCAAAGCCGATCCTGAACCTTTCGGCTTAACGGTTCCTTTGTTGCTTACTCCCAGTGGGGAGAAGTTCGGTAAAAGCGCCGGAAATGCCGTGTTTTTAAGTTCAGAGCGCACGGCACCTTATCATCTGTACCAGCATCTCATCAAGAGTCCCGATGAGGCCGTTGGTAAGTATTTGAAAGCGTTCACGTTCATTCCGCTTGAGCAAATCGACACCATTCTGGAAACTCATGCTAAGGAACCCGAGCTTCGGTATGCACAAACAATACTGGCGCGAGAAGTTACCGAGATGGTGCATGGCCGCAAGGAAGCTGATGCAGCCCAGCTCGTTAGCAACGTGATGTTCGGGAATGTAAACGCTGCCGACAGTGATATTTTAAGGGCGTTTAAGTCGCAACGAATGGCGCACACCTATTCAAGGGCCGATCTGGTTGGCAAGCCGTGGAAGGCGCTGATTGCCGAGCTGAGCGGTCGATCCAAATCGGAATCGCAGCGATTGATAAAAAGTTCCTCTATATATGTTGGTTTGGATCGGTTAGTTTTAACAACGAACAACGTAGAAGATTCGCAAATTACCGAGAATGGTTTGCTGCTTGTACGCGTTGGTAAGACCGAGTACTACATTATTGACGCTGCCTAGTTTTGTACATAGTAAACACTTTAATGAATATGTTATTATTTCGTAAATCCAATACTTCGTGCATGCATTTGCGCCAGTTTCACTTCACCTCTGTCACATGTCACGTATGGGTACAGGGCTGCCAGCCACTCCACTAATGACGACACAGATCGAGGTAGTTTTCACCCCGAAGCACGGCAGCAAGCACTTGCGTTCTCGCGTGCCCGCTGAGGCGTCATTCTCACCGGAAACGACGTTTGGCGTCGTTCAAGCCACTCTCGCTCAGCATGCAAAGGTTCCCAAAGACCGGATCCGCGTGTCCGTTCAGGGTGCGGCTGTTGACGCGAACGGCAAACGGAAGGACCGCGTGATGCAGCCCACGGACACTTTGAAATCAGTAGCCGCAAACGGTAAGCTAGAAGTTTACTACCGCGACCTGGGCCCGCAGATCGCGTGGCGTACTGTTTTCCTTATTGAGTATTTGGGTCCCATCGTTATTCATCCTTTGTTTGTGTTTTTACGCCAACAAATCTACAAGTCTAAGGAACCTTTGACCGTGCAACAATCAGCTGTGTTTGTTTGTGTTATGCTGCATTTCATTAAACGCGAGTACGAGACCGCGTTCGTGCACAAATTCTCGCTGGCAACCATGCCGCTGTTCAATTTGTTTAAGAACTGCGCCCACTACTGGCTGCTCAGTGGTGTGTTGGTCGCTTATTTCGGGTATGCACCGCAATCGTGGTGGGCCGGGACTGCGACGAACCTCAGCAAGTACGCTTACTACTCGGGTGGGCTCATTTGCGGCTGTTCATTGGCCGTAAAAGTGTTGGTTGGTGTGTGGACAGTTGCTGAACTGTCGAACCTCATTGTGCACATCAACTTGGCCTCGTTGAGGCCCGAGGGCAGCACGCAGCGCCGGATTCCGTACGGCTACGGTTTCGGTTTGGTGTCTTGCCCGAACTATTTGTTCGAGGCACTTGGTTGGGGAGCATTGACGGTTTTGTCGGGCAACTGGGCAATGGCCGTGTTTGCGTTTGTGGGCGCGTTGCAGATGTACCTGTGGGCGGTTAAAAAGCACCGTCGCTACCTCAAGGAGTTCCCGGACTACCCGAAGAACCGCAAGGCGATGTTCCCTTTCATTGCGTGAATATATATTTGCTAAATATCTCTAGTATACTATTTGTGTTGCCTGGCCTGAGTATCTTTCCTCGGAGGTGCGGCGGGGTCAGTTCACGAGAATGGCGTTGGGACCCAAGGGGATAGGCTTTGGCAAACTGCTCGAGCTGGGCAACGTCTTTGTTAACGCGCTCAATCGCCTGGTCCAGCTCGGCAAGACGTTTCTCTAGCAAACTGTTAGCAAGCGCGAGCGGCGCGTGCGCGTGGTCTAAAGCGTCAATGCGGCCCAGCTTCACAACCTGCTCTTGCGTTGCGCGCCGGATTAATTCTTGTTTAAAAGGTAACATCCTCTTGTTTAAATTGTGCAGCTCAGTAACGGCACCAGCGAGGTCGGTCGCTGCAGCGTTCGTTGTTGACAGGTGCTGCCCTCGCCCTAGTGGCTTGGGTAAACAATGCTGGCATACCGTGCTCGTTACCGTTTGTGGTTAGCAAAGAAGGCTTCTACATCCTCAAGCGTGATTGCCCGGCCGGATTTGGCGATTTCTGTAACGTATTCAATCAATCGCGCCTGCATCACATTGAATCTCTTGATACCATCGACGACCACGGGTCTCGGCATTTGTTCCAGCAAGCGCTCGCCGGCCTCCAGCACCGTACTCGTGTCCTCG
Source organism: Starmerella asiatica (assembly GCA_030572815.1). Classification (NCBI taxonomy): domain Eukaryota; kingdom Fungi; phylum Ascomycota; class Dipodascomycetes; order Dipodascales; family Trichomonascaceae; genus Starmerella; species Starmerella asiatica. The sequence continues at coordinate 2,048 of JAJMBI010000057.1, read as the reverse complement.
TCGCGTTCAGGTGTATAGCTCTCTTCCTCTCCACTCAGAAATGGGAACCGGGGCAGCAATGCTGCCAGCGTCGGGTGGTTTTTAATGATGGGCCCGTAGTTCGACTTTAGAAACATGTACCCGTTAACTATAGCAGACACTGCCGCAGAGTCCATTAATTGCGGCACATCCTTAACGCATTTTGGGCATATCACCGCCCCGAAGTCAGAGGGCAGTTCAGGAAACACCACCCCCAATTCATCACCGGAGTCACTTTCATCGGACTCACCAAGCTCAGAATTCTCTTCAGTTTTCTCGGTAATCGCTTCAATGTTCTGTTCACCGTCTGTGTTATGCTCAACGTCGTTCGCCTGAGATCGCTGCCGCCGAGCTTCTTCTTCCCTAGAGACTTGGGCAATACACCGTGCATGAAACCAATCCTCATTACAGCGTGTGCCCAATAAGCATTGAAGCATCGCACTGTCGCCATAACTTTCGTCCTTCACCCCCTCGTTGCACGTACAGAAATGGCCATCGAAATTGTGACCATATTGCAGCAACGAGTTCGGCCATTCATCATTTTCGGTTCTTCTTAGCTCACAAGCCGGTGAGGTGCCCGCAGCGAACCTCGAAGTGCCGCAGTCGCACCGGAACTCGCGCTTGCTGTACAACTCGACAATCTCGTGGGAGGCGTGGCACCGCAGGCCGCACGAGTAGCACAAAGCGTTGGCGGGCCGGCAAGTTAGACAAGTAAACAGGATCTGCCGCGGTGGGATGTCGGCGTACAGCGTGCACGCACTTGGATCGAACGGGAACTTTTGGCGCGCCAATTTTTCTAATTCGATCTGCTCAGCGAGTAATTCTAAAAGAGACACTTCCTTTGACGTTTCCGGCTGGTTGGGCGGCATGGTCACCACGACTAGCTAAAACTAGCACTATGTACTGACACTATTTATACTGCCTACATACTGTCGGATGCTATGTGGAAGGCGTACCTGATAAGGTTAACTGCATCTTATTTGCCGGACTTACCTACCCCTGACACTCCTTGAAAAGGGTACGGAGATTTGACACATACTGCATGCCTACATAGTAGCCTGCCGACACAATGCCTGCCTTCATTATACCTACTGCCTACTGTTTACAAACTGCCCGCCTACAAACTTTATACTGCATTTGATGCATGTAACGTCTACTCGCTGCAAATACTGCTATCTATACTGCCTATACTATACGAATACCACCAACCAATTTTAATCCCCTGATTCCGCGGTAAGGGTATGAGCCTCCTGTCGGATCAGGCGCAATTTGGTGATGCACATGTGACTTACCTGCATGCAACGGCATGTTGCTTCTTAGCTAATTAGACCCTCTATAGTAGTTAGTTATCAGGATTGTAAGTTACATATGGGTTAGGGTTACAATAATATGGTCGATCCAACACCTCCTTTATGGAATTGGAAACCGAGCTGGCGGAACACGGCCTCACTCTCGGACCCACCGTGAGGAATCTGTCGAAATTATTGAAAAATCGAATTTATCCTCCATTGAACTGACAAGGCCTTTAATTAATTTCTGTGAAGAAACAATGGCTAGGACACCTTTTTATTTATAAATCAAATTGAAGATCAGAGCCGTGGAATGTGTTCATATGCACGATAGGGAATGTGCACTTTCGGCTCTATAAAGCGTTCAAATTGTACACCACGAAGTACTTATTTGTATTCATATAGCAGGATGAGTCCAATAATATTTTAATATATAAACCTACGTCAGTAATGCAATCCTATATGGAGAAATCGTGAAATTATGAATATCAGCTGAAATTTTGATGCGGGGCGGGGATTTCACGACGATAGCGTTGGGACCTAAGGCGATAGCCAGAGTGAAAGTTAATGGCACGGTAAATCTTTGGGATAGGGTTTGAGCGGTACCCTGTGCGTGGGACCTCGGCTAGTTTCTATGTGACGTCTGGGACGACCTCGCCCACCCCTACTTGACTATCTTTTCGAATGGGTGGATTTCCTTAAGCTGTTCTATTATGATGGCAGGATAATTCTACACGCAAT
>JAJMBI010000056.1:0-62325 GCA_030572815.1 Starmerella asiatica | reverse complement strand
GGTATACTGCTCGAAATAATGAACACCCCCGACTAAATGTTCAGATTACTAAGCATCCATACGTTGCGATACTAGCCATACAGCCAGTAGGATTTCATGCCCCAGCTAATATGGGTATACTGCTCGAAATAATGAACACCCCCAACTAGAAGATTTCTAAGCACCCATGCGTCCAGTCATGGGCCATACAGCCAGCTACATGTAGAATTTCATGCGGGTCGAGTTCGACCCATTTTTGCCAGTCATATAGCCCATATAGCCAGCCGTATACCAGACATTGCGTGTAGAATTATGCTGCCATCATAATAGAACTGTTTAAGGAAATCCACTCAAAAAGCAAGTCAAGTAGGGGTGCGAGGTTGTCCCAGAAAGACGTCACATAGAAATCAGGGGAGGTCCCACAGACAGGATACCGCCCAAACCCTATCCCAAACATTTTCCGTGAATTTCTATTCACTCTGGCTATCAATACCGCTCCCGCCGGCTTCCGTTCGCCGCTGCGCACAGACCATCACACAAAAACACGATATAATATACAGCCTATAGTATGAAAAAAGAATAAAGTATAAAAGTAGAATATACACAAAGCAACTGCACAGCTTTATCTGGTAAAGAAGTCCCCACTGTTAATGATCACCAAGCCATCTAAGATGTGGTTAAAATTTGGCCATTTAATACATTTATATAAATATTTGATTTATGTCTTCGCCTTCGTGTTTTTTGGCCGCTTTACCTTCGGTGACGGCCTTGTCTTCGATGGGCCCAGTTTCCCCCGTTTCCTTTTCACTTCCTGGCTCCCTTGAAACGTCCAGTCAAGCCTGGCTGGGCCCACATCTTTTAGTATATTGTTTAGCTGTACATCTTCACCAACCAACGCCGCTACACCGAACCCCAATCGGGTTTTACTGGCCCTAGGCAATGTAACCAGCGCAATGCGCAGAGCGGCGCTCGCTAGTGCCAGCGGCATGCATTCTGCAGCGCTCAAATCGCTGCGGGCCACAAAAACTGCCCTCACCGGCCTTGTGTTGTGGGTTTCAATAGCGGCCATCGTGGCGTTAAACCCCACCCTCAATTTTGGTGATTGCTGCTCATTAAGCGTGCTTAAATGGTGTAAAACCAGCTGTTGCGTGTCACTTCCCACCTCGGGCCACTGCGGCTTCGCGAGCACGTCGCTGATCGATGCCATCTCCAACCGATACAGTCAGCGAACGTTTAGCACCCACACCACATATACCACTGCTTAAAGTACAACAAAATATATAAATACATCAACTAGATCTCTTCTTGAGTGCACGGTCGTACTCAGCCCACTCAGATTTGCGTTTCTCCTGAGCAAGTTTGAGCTCGTGTTTAAGTTCCCGGTTTTGAGCTCTGAGCACCGCATCGGCGCCTACATTGTCGAATTTCAATTCGAGCATATGCTCTAAAGTCTGCACTTGGTTCTCTAAAACTCTCCTTTGCCGTTCACTGTCCGCATTTGTCTCGGAAATGCGGGCCAACACGGCCACCTCATGGGTGTGCCTCAACAACAATGCCGTGAGCAGCGGAAGTTTGCTAACGCCTTTTTCTTTAGCAGTTTTGACGATGTCGTCCACCTGTCCCTCCACGGTTTTTTGGAATTCCGCCCCGAACACTTGGAACAATTCGTTGAAAAACTGATGAATTGTGTTGTAGCTGTTGACACGGCTCTCCGTGCACGCGGCTTCCAAAACCTGGGCCCGCGCCTCTAGGGCCAGCCTAGCTGCGTCTACCTGAGCAAACCGCGTGGTGGAGTCATCCAGCCGTAATTCGGTGTCTGCCAACGACCGTTGCAAATCAGCAAGCCGTCGTTCAGCAGTGGATGCCGCCGTTGCCCACTTCGATTTGTCCAACCCCAATTTCGTGGTTTCCGATCTTAGTACTGCATTCTCTTTCTCCAATGTGGCATTGATGGCCTGCAACTTCGCAATTGCACCGTCTAACCTAACAACCTCGTTTCTCGCCTCCGTCAATTCCGCCATTAGTTCACGAATACACTGCGCTGGGTTCGTTTTGGGTTTATTGGGCCGCGCCTGCGCAACCGCCTGCTCCACCTGCTGCTGTGCCGCCTTCAAACCGGAATCGACCGACGCCTTATTCTTCAACAATGCATTCTCTTCACGAATCTTTCGGATTGCATCCACCAAGCTTTGCAATGAAGCCTCGGCGGGCACGATATCTGGGAATTCTTGGAGGGCCAATTTGAGTTGTTGTTGTTGTTCGGTATCGGCCTCCGCCGTAGCTTGCTGCGCACGTTCCAATTCCTCAATTGAGGTTTGCAGCTCGCCAATTAAACTGAACATCTTCTCCTTTTCATGCTGGGTCGTCACCCTCGCCTCCTTCAATTCGGCTAGGGCATCGTCGCGCTCGCCACTGAGCTCGCTGATCGTGGCATTCTTGCGCTTTAACGCCTCTTCCAATTCATCAATGCGCTGCTCGGCCAGCCTCACTTGCTGTATTACCCGCGTAATCTCATGTTCGCCAGCGTTCATTCCCCTGTATTGCTGCAACCTCAGCCGCAATTCAATGATCTCGCTCTCTAACCTTTGGACGTGGGCTTCACGCTGGCGAACGCCCACGGGGGATGCCGTGCTCACCGCGTTTGGGGGTGCTACATCGCTACTTTCGTCAAACGACAGCAAACTGCGTCGCGGGGGTAAAATGGCATCCACGCGGTCAATTTGCGGCTCATTTTGGTTGGCTGGTGAGCCATTAAACCTGACACGGCGGTCCAGCTTGTCAGAATCTTTAAAGATAAGCTCCTCATCACTGTCGCTATCGCCTAAATCGCTGGACAATTGACGTGGTGAGCTGGGCAGCTGCCGGGGCGAATTCGGAAATTCACGGGGCGAATTCGGAAATTGCCGTGGGGAATTCGGAAATTGCCGGGGCGAGCTGTGTGTTTGAGACGCGATAGGCGACGCGATAGGCGACGCGATAGGCGACGGGCGAATCGGGCTGCGCAAAGCCCCCTCTTGCGGGCTTTGCGGCATTCTTTTAACAACATTGGCACTTCCCGAGCTGGGCGATATATTTAGAACTTCGGAATCGCGCGTAAAGTCGAAATCTTCACGTGTACTGCCGTTGGCCGCTGGGGGGCTAGCCCGCGAAGGACCGTCGCGCGAATTGAGCTGGCGGGGAGCGACGCCGATTGCCGCTACCGGTAGCTCGAGACTCGAATCCGAGGAGGAATGCTCGCTGCTAGGTGTGGCCATCGGGAGCCGCTGAACGTCTGCTACGCGACTTATGCGGGCCTTAGTAAGAAACATCACCGGTAAACACGGCCATGCCGTGGCCGCAGCAGCCTCTAGCGCTAAAAGATCGAATATATTCACAATGGCAATTTAATTGAAACGATGAAGGTTATGTGCAAAATTGGTAAAAATTTTTTAAGCTGCGTGGTTCTGCACGTTTTGAACGCGTTGTGTATGTGTTATGCATGTGACCGCCTTGCCCTGTTTGAAGTTTCATACACCGCCAACCCAGTTCCGTGCCCATACCCTCACCCTTCACCCCCACACCACTCATGCAGCAGGCCCGGCGAAATTTCATAGCCCACATTCACGCCGTACGTATCACCTATGCCCCTAGTATAGGACTATATGCATCTAACATCATACGGAGCTTAAAACATTTCCTAGTATCACCTTATTAGAGCTCTCAGACCTGACTTCGTTGGTTGCCCTAACTGTCCAGAAAAGGGTAGGGACAGTCGACACATAGCCGTACAGATCATCCATATCCATAGCCGGGGCATATCACTCATAGACATGTCGATACATAGTATATTTACCCATATCCGTCAGTTTTATCATTTTTTATCTTATCTATGTTTTGTTTTCTACGTGGCTAGGTGCATATAGCTGATGTATATACTGAACCCGTCGAAATCGATAGCCGGCCCATTGTGGCTTAAATTATGTGATTTTTCCACGCTGCCAGTACACCTCGATCTCGTCAAAGGCACGCAACCCGCTGATAGGGAACCCGGCCGGGCCGTCCATGTCCTCCCAGGTACATTTCACCACTTCGGGCTCATAATCGGTATTGAAGGCAAATTGAGCGCTGCTTATGGGCACATAAAAGCCGTGGACAGTAAGATGTGCCCGGAACACGAGCAGTAAGTCCGGTGTCAAGGCTAACCTTTGCACAGGTTTGAGTACCCACGTGTTGGCCTGCATTGTGGTTTGCCAATTAACCAACCGGTTCTCACTAGCACCGAGCGGTTTTAATTCGAGCTCAAATGAGGAGAACTGGGGCTGGTAGATTACGACCTGGGTAATAAACACAGTTGAAAGATGTGAAACCGTTAAGCGATCAAGATAACTGAGAAACCGTTTTTGGCTGGGGATTGACACCCCTTCAACAAATGGCACTCGGATTCGGGAGGTACGGAACTGCTCACGGGCCTCAGCACTGCTCAGCCCACCATAAAGTATAAGGTACGCAGCAATCACCGTACCCGTGCGGCCTTTGCCGCATTTACAGTGCACAAACGCTACATTTTCCGAGTCTTGCTGCAACCATGCATGGATTTCGCTTGCACATGCCACCAATGCAGTAAGCGGTGGAGGCTCATGGTCACGGATACGTACGCGTGCCACCGCGTGCGGACCGGCCACTGCCTGTAAAGTTTGAGGTTCATAGCCCAATTCACGGTCCTCCTGGAGGTTCCAAACGCGCCAATGGCCCGGATGCCGCGATTCCAAAAAATGGAGGATGACCGGCAATGGCGTGCGGTACAATCGTTGGAAAATGGACTCCGTCGGGGTGGAAGCAGCTATGAGCTGCGGAGTTATGTACGCCAAATCCAAACGGCGGCCGTCGAACTCGAACTTGTGGTGTAGCAGGCTAATGAGCGGTCGCGCCAGCATGGTGAACTGTTTACACCCCTGCCCTTAATTTGCCGGACACCTACCCTCACACCCCCAGACCATTAGATGACTACGTATTTTAATATCTAATTAGTCTTTTGCTTGCGAATCGTGAGGCACGGGATGTCCAGGTACTCCGTGATTGCACCAATGATCTCGGCCACAAAGCTACCATAAACACCTAGGGCAAGCCCGCACAGTGCCCATATTGTCAAGGTATCATCGGTACCAGTAAAGTGTGCGGCCAAACCAATGACGGGCACGAACACCAGCGGGTTCCATTTCGGGAATTTTTGGCTTGTGACATGCGCAGTGATGATCCGGCCCACCAACAATGCCGATGCAAACGCAATGGCCAAGAAGAAGGCAAGGAAAGACGTTTGCACGGCATCCCAAGCCACGAGGGCCCATACACTGAAGCCCGCCCACATTGTGAAAAACGGCAGCAGATCCGATACACTTACCGATTTATTCATCACCAGAACATTGCGTACGGCCGCCAGGGTGTTGTATGCTAAAGCAACCGATGACAGCCCGGACTGGATGTCGCGCCACGTCAAGCCGGCAACCACGGTTTTAAACCACAGTTGCTGGCCGTAAATACCCGTCAACACTTCAAACACAATGATGGTCAAAACACCTTCAACAGGACCGGAAAACACTGACAAGTAAAGCCGGTGCGTGTAATATTCTTCCCAAGTAGACACATAGAAATTAAGCGTACACAGAAACTGCGACGCCAATGCCAATTCCTTGGGAAGGTTCACGACGGAGGCCCACACGTACACGAGCAACGACGTGTTTAAGGCATCAACGCAATGGTCAAACAGCTCGCCCAATGGCGAACTCGAGCCCGTGCGGCGAGCCTGCTGGCCGTCAAGGGCGTCCAAAGTTTGGTAAGCGAAGATCTCGAAGGCGTACGCATAAAAAACCCAGTTAGGGACGTCAAGGCTCGTGAAATCGCGGTTGTACCACCACGCCCGTGCAAAACTTAGGCACGAAAACAGCAGACCCAGCAGCGTAACCATGTTAGGGGCCAGCCACATCGGCAACCAGGTCACTAAATGTGTATAAAAAGGTTTCAATACATATTTCGACACGAGCGAGTGATCTTCGCTGGCATACTTGTACCGCTTCAAACCGGCCAGGCCCGATTGGGAGATGAACGCGCCCATGCCCAGATCCACTCATCGTGAGTGCATTTAAACATGTGAACACTCCACATTAGGCACATGGCTAATCACCCACCAGCAATGTTCTACTTCACACTGACACCTATATACTAAGCGACATATTAGCAGCGATTCTGGTGGTGGGAAGGGGGGGGGGGAGTGAGTGATCTGGGTGTGGATCTGGGTGCCACATCGGGAAGCTACATAATGCATATAGAAAGTTACTTATTTGTGTGTTATGTCGTGCACAACAAGAAATGCCATGCAATCATTGACATGGCCAAGTCGCTGTACATTTGGTGGTGCCTTTGCTGTGCCGTGACAATAAGCTTGGCTGAACGAGGCTCCCCCACGCACGTGGGGCGGCTACGCATACCCTGATCTGGCCCGGCCCCACGCTTGTACTTCTGCTACCTTGGGCCACCTTCAGCACGATGAAATTCGGCGAGCAGCTTAAGCAGAGCCTAATCAAGGATTATGGGTACTACTACATCAATTACGATGAACTAAAACGGGAGCTTGGCCAGCGGCTGGCTCGCAACGACGAGAGTTGGTCGAACCAAGACGAGGACGAGTTTGTTGCTCAATTGGAAGGCGAACTCGACAAAGTTTACAATTTCCAAAAGTTGAAATTGAATGAAGTTAACCGCCGCATTAAAGCCGCCGAGCGCGAGGTGCGGCAGGTGATTGGCGCAGGCGAAGGTGAAGCTGACGAGGCCCAGTTCGAGCAACTGGAAGACGAATTGTCGTCGATTATTGCGGACGTGCACGATCTTTCCAAATTCACGCAGTTGAACTACGCCGGGTTTTTGAAAATCGTGAAGAAACACGATAAATTAACGAGCTGGCATTTACGGCCGATCTTTGCTGCACATATGAACTCCAAGCCGTTTTTCAAGGAGAATTTCGATCCGCTGATTGTAAAACTGTCGACACTTTACGATCTGGTGCGTACGAGGGGCCATCCGTTACAGGGCGATTCAGCAGCCGGTGGTAACCAGCAAAACTTTGTTAGGCAAACCACGAAGTACTGGGTGCACCCGGACAACATCACCGAGCTGAAACTGCACATTTTAAAGCACCTTCCCGTACTAGTGTTCAACCCCAACAAAGAGTTCGAGCCAGAGGATAGCGCCATCACGTCGATTTACTATGACAATGCCCATCTTGATCTTTACCGCGGCCGTTTAGAGAAAACTGAAGGTGCCGAGGCGATCCGTGTTCGGTGGTACGGCGGGATGGGTACCGAGACGGTGTTTGTTGAGCGGAAAACCCACCGCGAGGACTGGACCGGTGAGAAAAGCGTTAAAGCGCGGTTCCCGTTGAAGGAGAAGTACGTGAACGACTGGATGAGTGGTAAAATGACATCTAAGCAGGTGTTTGCGAAGGCGCGCCGCGAGAACAAGAAGCCGAAGAAAGAATTGGACGCTTTGGAGGCTTTGGCGGGTGAAATTCAGTACCGAATTATTCATGACCGGTTACGGCCCGTCACGCGATCTTTCTATAACCGGACGGCATTTCAACTACCGGGAGACGCAAGGGTGCGTATCTCCTTGGACACTGAACTGACAATGGTGAGGGAGGACGACTTTGATGGGGTTGATCGCGCTTATAAAAACTGGCGACGTATGGACATCGGTGTGGACTACCCATTTAGCCAGCTTCCCCCGGGTGATGTTGAAAGGTTTCCCTATGCTGTGTTGGAAGTGAAACTACAAACTCAGTTGGGCCAAGAACCGCCGTTGTGGATCCGGGATTTGGTAGCCAGCCATTTGGTCGAGGCAGTGCCGAAGTTCTCGAAATTTATTCATGGCACGGCCACTTTGTTGCCGGATATGGTGAACCTCATTCCGTTTTGGCTGCCACAAATGAAGACGGACATCCGTAAGCCGGCTGCACCGCAGGTGGAGTATGGCGCTAATGGCACGCAGCGCAAGGGGCCTCAAGCCGATGAGGAGGCCTCGGTGGGGATGGTCAGGTTCGCTAATAACCGGGGTATTAATGCCAGTGAAAGCACCGGTTTGTTGTCGGGAACACCCGCGGAACGCGATTATGAAGCCCCCTTGCCGTGGCGCCTATGCCGGCAGTGGATCAGCAACGTGCGTGACATGTTCGGGCTCGACATCGTTGTCAAACGCGACCCGGACAACACTGTTTACATTGAGGACATTCCGATTCCTCCGGGCAAGACGATGTCTGTACCGGTTCGCATCGAACCCAAGGTTTATTTTGCGAACGAGCGCACGTTTTTGGCCTGGATCGAGATCGGCATTCTTTTAGGTGCTATGGCGAGCGGTTTGCTCAATTTCGGGTCGCCGATCGCGGCCAAGGCGTCGCTGGGCTTCTTCTTTGTGGCGGTAACCACAATTGTCTACTCGATTTTCACGTATGTGATACGTGTTTACGCTCTGCGTCACCGTTTATCTCGGTACTACTTCGACTCGTACGGACCTTCGATTATCTGCGTCGCGCTGGCCGCTGCCATTGGCACTAACTTCGTGTTCCAGTTCACAACAAGCTCTTAAAACATTTATAATATATTCGTTAAGTTGGATAAATCTGTCGCGTTTAAAAAGCGAATGCCTCTTCTTCATATTGCACGTAGTTCGACGTTCGCGTCAAATTAAACGCAACGCTTCGCCGAACGTTGTCCGTCATCGTGCCAGAGCCACACGTGAAGAAGCACACAGGCCCGCGACTATTCTCAATATGTTCACGAACGAGGCACTCAATATTAAGCCGAGAGTGTTTAACCACACCGTTGAAATGGTGCGAGTGTTCCCAGTGCGTGAGCTTTGCCTGATTTTCCTGATCATTCAAGATGTCGTGGCGATTATGTTTGTGGAAGTGACGACGAAGAATATCGGGGTGGTACGGCTCACCAGTAAATTGGGAAATGTGAATGTCAAGATTCACGAGCTCGTGCACTGCTACCTCAGTAATTTCTTTGTGGAACCACATAAGTGGCGTGGGATCACGAATACTCCAATAAACAGTAATAGACTTCAGGTTCTTCGGAGTGTGGGTGAGCAAATGCTTCAAATGGCTGTACACACCTGTGATACCAACACCTCCGGCAATAAACACCATCTCGTGATACAAAGTCATGTTAAATTGCACGCCGTAGGGTCCATCAACCATCACACGCCACTTTGGCTTCTGAGCAATCTTTTGCGTCATACCACGCTGCTTTTTGATGAAGACTTTAAGCACGCCGCGCCGATGTGGCGGCGTCACAACTTTGGAGACCTCGCGCATCCCTTTGCTATCGGGGTGATTTGCCATGTTGCATACCTCTTGGCTTTCCTCGTCGCATTCTTGGTCACAGTCATCATAGCACTCTATGTCACATCCGTTGCACTCCTTGTCGTATTCCTTGCCGCATTGCTCTTCGCAATCTTCACCACATTCATTGATACGCTCAATGCCACATACCTTAGCCCGCACGTAATCAGTACTGCTGGTCCCTTTCGAATTATCATCTCTGGGATCAACATTCATCGCACTTTTGGGCTCCGTTTCAATTGATGATTGTTCCTCGTCGTCCGTCTCGTCGTAAAGAACTGTGAAGGGGTGCGATTGAGTAAACCAAAAAGGGTGCAGAAAATGAATAAAGATGAAGTTTCCCGCCCTTGGTTTCCACAGGTTACTATACCGAATGCGTAAAACAAGGACGTCACCGTAGTCTTTAATGGTGCATTCCTCTCCGGGAATGTTCATTATAATGCGTAGTATCCGGACGAGCCTGTCAAATCCCCACACTGCCACCATCGTGTATATCATTTTCATAGATGTTTTGTTGGTTCTCAGATGCACCCATGTACCGGCCAATGCCACAACTGCCATGGAAATGTGCAAATGAACGAATGTTTCGTAGCAACGCTCCCGCACCCGCTTCACACCAGTGGCACATAGCAGGGCCATCATCATGAGTGCCACAAATCCCATGATGAAGTAACGCTGGGTCCATGCCAATTTGGTGTACATGAGATCATTGAAAAAAACGGTCGATGCTGCCGCGTGAATGATGACCAAAAGCGTGGTGAGGCATGCCAGATGTTTGTGCCACTCGAGAAAAGTGCCTTGCTGCCAGCCGGTAAGCCAAATAAGGACATTGTTCCGGCCAGCAAAGAGAAACGTGGGAATGAGCAAGAACATCGCGAAGTAACCAGAACGTACCATCAGCCAGAAGGAGATATAATAGCTTCGAGATGAATATCCGTATGGGCTCACCTCAGGTTTAGACTCAGCTGCCAATAAGCCAATCGTGGTCGCGTAGAGACCGACGATAAGAATTGTGTGCATACGTAGAGGAAGCATCAGTGGCCATTGACGGCACAAGTTTTTCGGTTGGGCGTGTTCGGCATTAAACAATGCAGGAATAGCAATATGTTGACGGAACCAGCGTGCCACCCATGTATTCAGCAGGACGCGTGTTACACTAGGAAATGTCCACGAGAGCACATTGACAACAATTTGTAATGCCACGACTCCCATGACATATTCAAGGAGTGCTTCACCCCATGTCATACCAATGTTAGACTGTCTGTGCATAGCGCGACCCGCCTTGGGCAAGTTGGCCTCCAAGAGCATCTCTCGAGAAATCCTGAACTCGCCATTTTTGGTTTGGTTCGCTTCCGTAAAAGTTTGAGTTATCGGGTCATTTTCCAGGCTCAAGCGTACATCTTCCAATGCAGGCGCTTTACCTCCAAATCTCCGGCATTGCTTGTCGTACAGCGACCATGAAGTTTCCAAACCCACAGGGTACACGTTTCCAAGTTCCGCTGAATCCTGAACACATAAATAGAATTCACGCGCAAAACTCTGAGACTCGCAGACGCATCGCATATTACTGTTGGAGCAGTCCTGTGCCGAATTTGACGTAATAAATGCCTTACACATTTTGAAGTAGTAATCACCTTTCGCGAACGCACATGAAGGGTGCAAAGCAATCGTTGCCAAGAGTACGATAGCTATGTGTGTAAAGCCCATCGTGTGAATGTTATAGCTATCTGAATCTAGCCGGTTTACGGAATGCATATATATATATATATGCAGTTGCGCCCTGGGCTGATGTAGGACGCTATGCAGAATAATTATCTCATGGAAGTCAGCCCCGATTCAGTCTCCAGTATGGGGTATGGGATGTGAATCTCAATTGCTATGCATGTAAAAGTGGATTAACGAAGTGTCGAGCACTCATTTCGTGAAGAGACATCCTAACAAATAACTAAGCAAGATTTCCTGTATGTAAAGTACTCGGTTCTCTAGCCTAATACATTTTATTAAGATGAGTCTTCTTGTGTGTGTCTCCTTTCACCCGGAACGCGGAACCAGCCTTGCAATAGATGATCTTCGGGAAAAAAGGATAACCATTTCCTTACCCATATAACCTTGCCCTATAACGATCGGGCCCACGGGAGCCTATTATTCCAGGGCGTAGGGTCAGCCCTAGGGCAGGGTCACTTGCATATATCTAAACGATCTATCCATCTAATGAAAGCTGTAATAGGGTTTTCTTCAGGGCAGTTTAACCCTCACATATCTAAATGATCAGCGTATAAGAACTAAGCTAGCGCACATTTCAATAAGGTATGCAGTTATTGCGTCAGTGAGTGAACCGCGACGTCTTATAGCGCATATCGTCTCTATTCTCAAATCCTTTTAACTACCGTTCGTTCTAAATACTAAAAAAATGAAAAAAATAAACCTTGCTCCGGTGTTTAGAAAGCGAATGCCTCCTCGTAGTATTGCACGTAGTTCTTCGTCCGGTTCAGATTCAATGCAACACTTCGCCGTGTGTTGTCCGTCATCGTGCCAGGGCCACACGTGAAGAAGCACACAGGCCCGCGACTATTCTCAATGTGGTCGGGAATGATGCAGTCTAAGTCAAGCCGAGAATGTTTAATCACGCCATTGAAGTGTTTTGTGCGCTCCCAATGCGTGAGCTTTGCCTGATTTTCCTGATCATTCAAGATGTCGTGGCGATTATGTTTGTGGAAGTGACGACGAAGAATATCGGGGTGGTACGGCTCACCAGTAAATTGGGAAATGTGAATGTCAAGATTCACGAGCTCGTGCACTGCTACCTCAGTAATTTCTTTGTGGAACCACATAAGTGGCGTGGGATCACGAATACTCCAATAAACAGTAATAGACTTCAGGTTTTTCGGAGTGTGGGTGAGCAAATGCTTCAAATGGCTGTACACACCTGTGATGCCGATACCGCCGGCGACGAACACCATTTCGTAAAATGGGGAGGTGTTGAACTGTACACCGTAGGGTCCATCAACCATTACGCGCCAGTTTGGCTTCTGAGCAATCTTTTGCGTAATGCCGCGCTGCTTCCTAACGTAGAGCTTGAGCACGCCCTGCCTTTGGCTGGGTGTCATGACCTCCACTGTCCCGCTGGACATGTCACTACCGATATTCGTGCCTGTTTCGCTCATTTCGTTGCATTCGGAAATCGTACCCGTCTGTTCTTTAGCCACGGTGGTAATCCTCACGGCTCCTTTCGTTTCCTTGTAAGTCATAGACTGGTTGTCGTCAACCTCGTCATCGTAAAGAACAGTGAATGGATGCGATTGAGTAAACAGCAGTGGGTGCAAGAAATGAATAAAGATGTAATCACCCGCACGCGGTTTCCACAGGCCGCTGTATTGAATACGCAAAGCAACAACATCACCGTAGTCTTTCACGGTGCACTGTGACCCGGGATAGTTCATGAGGACGCGTGATATCCGACACAGTCGGTCGAATCCCCACACCGCCGTGATCGTATACACCATATTGATACCAGCTGAGTTGCCCTTGAGGTGTACCCACATGCCTGCCAAGGCCACGACAGCGAAGGCAAAGTGTAAATGAAGAAACACCTCGTAGCTGCGATTCCGAAGAAACTTCACCGCAGTCACGCACATCAAAGCCATCATCATGAGTGCCACGAACCCCATAATTAAGTAGCGGCGAGTCCATGCTACTTGTAGGAACCCAATGTTCCTAAGATACGCAGTCTTCGCTCCGGCGTGAATGATAATCAAGAGCGTGCAGAGGCGCGCCATGTGCTTGTGCCAAACGAGGAAAGTACAGTGCTGCCAACCGGTAAGCCAGATAAGGAAATTGTTTCGGCCAGCAAAAAGAAAAGTGGGAATGAACATAAACAACGCGAAGAACCCAGCACGGAGTGATACCCACCAGGAAATGTATGCAGTCCGAGTTGTATAACCATAGGGACCCAGCTCAACGTTATATGGAGTGGCCATAAAGCCAATCACGGTGGCATAAAGACCGACAAGTAGAATTGTGTGCATGCGTAAGGGAAACATCAATGGCCATTTACGGAACACCATTTTAGCATTGGCATGCTCAGTGTTGAATAACGCTGGCATTGAAATATGTTGACGGAAAGCACGGGCAGGCAATGTGTTCTGTAAAACTCGTGTTGCATTGGAAAAGCACCATGAGGCTATGTTGATAATGATCTGTAAAACCACGACGCCCATGATGTATCCAATGAGTGCCTCACCGTAGTGAAAGCCAATATAAATTTGCCGATGCATAGCAATCCCGGATGCAGGGATGTTGGCTTCAAGCAACATTTCCGATGAAATCCGAAACTCTCCGCTTCCGGTTTGGTTCGCTTCCATAAAAGTTTGAGTTATTGGGGCATTTTGCAGATCTTCACGCACATCGTCCATCTTGGGCACCTTAGCTCCAAAATTTTGGCATGACGCCTTGTACGCCTGCCATGAAACGTCCAGACCGGCTGGATAAACGCTGGGATTTGTATTGCTTGCGATAAGTGTGGAGTCGTCAATACACAAGTACAACTCTCGAGCGAAACTTTGAGAAGCACAGACGCACGAGGTGTTCATATCGGAACAGCTTTGAGCTGCATTAGAAGTAATGATCGACCTGCACAACGAGTAGTAGTAGTCCTCATTTGCGTACGCACAATTAAAGTGCACGGCTATTGTAGCCATGAAAATGGCAACGGCCTTGGTGAAAGCCATCGCAGAAAGAGACTTATGCTATTCAGGGAATCCTCTAAATGTTTACGATCGAGTGTATACTTATATTTATAGCACGGGAAGACATTAGCCGAAGGTGCCGTATCAATAATCTACCCCTGTTGAAAGCTGATATGGAGTTTAGGTTTGGGGTTAGGTCTGCATTGTGCCTACGATAAATAATATCAAGAAAGTTCACACTGTGAGTCTAATAAAGCTGTGCTAAGCATTCATTAGCGGCATATCATATTTCTTTTATGCTTTTTTAGATAAAAGATTCTAGTGGTTCTAGCCCAATTGCGCTTTGAGATGGCCTGCATTGAGTACCCCGCGGCGCTTGTGACGCGATTCATCTCAGGGTATGAGCAAACTGTGCGGTTAAATTTCCTTGCCCTCGGCAATTTCCCCGGGGTCGGTAAATCACAATTTGCAGTGCTTGCGATGAGGGCAGAATAAAAATCAGGTATCTAAATAATCGATCTACACTGATAATGGCATAAAAACCATAGTTACAAAAGAGAGGCAATACGAATTGCAAGCTGAATTTAGTGAACGGCCTCACCTGAATCTTACGCTTGCATAGCTGTTCTATACGCGCCGTAGCTGGACCTCAGCCTCGCTAAGCGTAATATATTTAGCAAACCGCGAGTATTGTAAAGATGCGGAACATATCGATCGGTCCTCCGCGCTACAACCCGTGCGGCGCCGTGGGAACTCAAATGCATCTATGGTGTGCGCGGACCCCTGCAGGTGGTTCAAGAAAGCCCTAACCTTTAGATGATTCCGCAGCATCACGTGCTTTGTTTTACTGCGGTAACGATGATAAGCCTCGATAGCCTGTAATATCAGCACACACCCCACCACCAGTGCCGTACCACGTACCAATGTTTCAGTATATCTAATCATACATGTAATTATTAGCATGCGCAATATTCCCCGTAGTGCCGTACCTATCTAGGTTTCAAAGCCGGTCCCATTTAGTTTATCGTGCACAGTGCCCTAGGCTGGCTTAACCCCATACACCGTTACGCCGGTAGCACACAAGCCATATACACCATACTAACACATATTTAACTATTTAGGCCAAGAATAATTAGCGTAGCCCTGTTCTGCCAGATGCCGGTCCTTGGCGTGCACCTCCTCACTATTTGCTAGCCGGAACTCGTCGAGTTTCCCTCTAAGCTTGTAATCGTTGGCGCCAAGGATACGAATCGCAAGCAAAGCTGCATTCGTGGCGTTGTTGATGGCCACTGTGGCCACCGGAACTCCCCTGGGCATCTGCACAATCGAGTACAGCGAGTCGACCCCGTCGAGGCTCGAGCCTTTAACCGGCACGCCGATAACCGGCAGATTAGTCGAAGCAGCAACCATGCCCGGAAGGTGTGCCGCGCCTCCAGCACCGGCAATGATTGCCTTGAGCCCCCTAGACTCGGCAATTTCCGCATACTCCACCATTTTAGCCGGGGTGCGGTGGGCAGACACAATCGAGCATTCGAAAGGCACGTCGAACTTTTGAAGCACAGCACACGCCGCCTTCATCACCGGTAAGTCCGAGTCGGAGCCCATAATCACTCCGACCACAGGTCCCACTTCAAGCGGGGTGCCGTGCTCTACAAACGCCAGTTTCCGACGGCATTCTGCCAACGACGCACCAACAATGTTGATGTGCCCCAGCTTACGTCCGGGGCGACTAGCCTTCCCGTACAAATGAACAGCGCATCCGGGAGTTTCCAACGCCCGTTTACAAGCTGCCAGCTCGCCACCATCCGGTGCACCCAGCACGTTCAGCATAATTGCTGCCGTTCCCGGAGTGGTAAACTGCGTTGCTGAGGGAGGTAACGGCAGCCCCACGCACGCTCGGACGTGCGCCTCGAACTGGCTGGTTACACAAGCGTCCTGCGTGTAATGCCCCGAGTTGTGCGGCCTCGGAGCGATCTCATTGATCAACAACGAGTTGTTGGGTAGCAAAAACATTTCCACCCCAAACACACCGGCACCCCATAATGAGGCCACGGCCTGTTTGGCCAGTTTTTCGGCCTCAACAGCAACATGTGGGGGCACCGGTGCCGGAGCAAACACGGTGTGGCACACGTTGTTTTGGTGCACCGTTTCCACACACGGGTACGTCACCACGTCGCCATTCGTCTGCCTAACCACCATAACTGCCAATTCCTTGGTAAATGGTGCCCATTTTTCCGCATACAGTGCCCGATTCGGCAAATCTGCCAATGCCTCGGCAATGGCAGCGGGGCTACGCACAACGCTGTTCCCCCTACCGTCGTAGGCATCACGGCGGGCCTTTAACATGAAAGGGTAGCCGTGAGCATCGCCAAATGCAGCACACGATTCTAAAGTGGGCTCAACACTGGCGGAAATTGCTGTGGCGAGGTTATGGGCCACCAAGTGCTGTTTTTGAGCAAACTTGTCCTGAATCAGCGCAATTGTGCGCGGTTCGGGCATCACGGGCTTGCCACACTCTTCCAGGGCTTTAGCGTCCACATGCTCGATCTCAATTGTTAAAATATCGGCATTTCGAGCCAGCTCGCTGACCTTAGCGGCATCAGTAAAAGAGCCCGTGACGTGCGCGTCATTGGCATTAATTTGTTTTGCTGGAGAGTTTTCAGCATCCAGAACAATGGTGCGCACGTTCAGCCGGTTTGCAGCCTCGACGGTCATGCGGCCGAGCTGGCCTCCGCCTACTATACCAAGAACTTTCGCATCCATGCTGTTCCTTGCCCACGGCCCGTGCACTAATACCCGAGGAAAAAAGCCACGAGAACCAGGTACAAGTGAGCGTCAAATGAGTGTGGCCAGTCATTTAGTTTTAAATTTAGTTGAACTAGTGCAAACTGCCCTTTTACAAGCGGGTTATGTACCAGTATAGTACTAAAACAGTACATCATATAGCACGAATACCCACTATATTATTTATATGCAGTCGTGACGAGCTGTTAGCAACAGTTCACAACCTGCAAAACAAAACAGGGCCACCGCTGAAATTCAGTGTTCTCCTCGGTATGTGGAAACAATGTACAGTAAATGAGGCCTAGGGAGGGCGCCACTGCCCCTGCCCAGTAGTAAACAATGGTTGATATTTCCACTGTTGAACGACTTAAAGAAAATGTATCCCCGCATGCCGATGGTTGGGACATCAATGAGCTGGTAAACCCACACGAAAACTTGGTCGTGGACCATGATGACCCTCTTGCTGCTGAGGCGGCCAAATTGCACGCTTTGCGCCACGCAAACTGTTCGAACCCAGCACGCGCCGCTTCTGAGTGGATGGCGTGCATTGACAAGTTTAAAAGTTGGGAAATGTACAAAAACGATTTACGGTTCGTGCGTATATGCCTGGAGTATGCCGCAATGTCCGAGTCCCCGCCCCACATGTTCGAGTTCATGGCCAGCCACGAAATTGGCACACACTGTGCCGTGTTTTACGAACGGTGGGCGAACTTTCTGGAGTTGCGCAACCACGACATTGCTGCCATTGAGGTGCTGGAGCGCGGGTTGGCTGCGCATGCCCAACCACGCGCTCATTTAGAGTTTGTCCTTAACGATCTACGCGTGCGGGCCCGCAAAGCGCCGCGTCCTGCACCGGCACCGGCGGCCAAAGAGCGCATTGCTGCATTGCACCGTCCTGGTCGCATGCGTAACCAGGTATTTACCGATAGCGAACCCGAGCAGCCTGCTAAGCGCCTGCCCGCCCCAGTGCCGAATGTGACGACTGAGCGTAAAGAGAACAAGGCAGATGCCGAGGCATTACAGATGAGACCTAGCCGGCGCGTACACTCCCAAACGTCATTTCGCAACGCCGTGTTTACCGGGGATGCGTCGCCTTCTTCTTCACCGCCTCAGCCCGCGACAGTTGAGCCTACCGTGGCTTCGCACACAGTCGCCTCGCATGCAGTGGCCTCGCCCACAATGGCTTCGCACACAGTGGCTTCGCACACAATGACTTCGCCCACAATGGCCCAGCCCACGTTTAACGACCGAATTTTCGCTGCCCGCGTGCGTGGCGCACTAAACGGCACAAACAAGCTGAGCGCTATCGAGTTCAGCCAGCTTCTGCCTGCTGAACAGATGTTGCTTATGCGCTGCGTGCGTCCCACGCACCAAGCATTCACTACGCGCGCGCTCGTCACACCGGCAGCACCGCAAGCCACGGCTTTATTCAACGCCCCGCAACTCTATGAGGAGCACCGAGGACACACGGAGCTGGTTTGCTACCGGGACTTCGGCAATACTGAATCTTTGAAATGATATAATTTAAATATTAGCGACGCAGCCAATTTAATAGTTTGGGCCCCGCTTTAGGCGGCACCTCCGATTCCCGAACAACTTTCCGATCAATTAAATTGTACACTGTGCCAAACGCCAACGCCATCACCGTAGAAGTCAAAATAATCACGTTGTACGGCATGGAGAAGTCTGGTACCGGCAGTGATAGCAGCAACGATGGCGTTCGTAGCTCGTAAAGCCGGCCTCCGCTTGCATTATCAACAACTGCTAAACCTGGAGGCACTTCAAACCCGTGATTGGCATCCGGTGGGTACTCCTCGAGGTACAGTAAACTCTTGTCGAACTCGTACTCGATTTCCAGCTTCGCATTTGGTGGTAACTCAATAATGAACTCGAGCTGTGAGGGCCGTAGCCTATCGATGCTCGGTACGTACTGGGTGGATACCAGCGAGCCGTTGCCCCGCACACTAGTGGTGTGTAAATACAGCCGCATAAACCACGGCAGAGTCTCAAAGTAAGTAGTTTTAACAGCCACATTGTTAGCATTGCTAAACACCGTGCGGATGCCGCCCCGTTGCTGGCCCCATCCGCTGAACGAGCGGTCTACTGACAGTGGGGGCGCTAAATGCGCGTTTACCTCTGCGTTTGGGGCACTCAACCTAATATTGAGTGGTTCCCCTTCTGCCAACTCGAATTCATTAGTGTTGCCGCCATTGATTTCCCAATTGGCGGGAACGTTCACCAGAACTTGTGCAGTATCCGCCACGGGGCACCGACCGGAAATATCGCGGCCAAACAAGGAATTGAGCGAGTAATTGGCATCCACCCTGGGTTTCGGTAAACACGTCCAGTCATTGGCCCACGGTTTCGACTTGTCGCAGTTCAGCTCAGCCTTGGGAACTGGGTGCGGCAGCTCGTTGTTCGGCCGTGTCGTGTCGGCCACGCTGTTGATCCGCTGCGCCAAATGCACGGTACCGGCGGTATGCCATACATCCACGCTCATCGTCTGCCACCGTGCATTAAACAGCGTGTGGCCGTCCAGCAAACTGGCAATGCCGGCAGTGCCCCGGCACGGCAACAGTTTAAGAAAGGGCGTTAAGTTTTCCGTGCAGATCGGCTCGGCAGGTAAAGCACCCCGAAGTAGCCAGTACGTGTTGTTGTTGCCAATATTTTCAGTGATGAGCTCACCTTGAGGCCGCAAAACAGTGGGATCGGGCCATGTCGTTTGTGCTTCGTCAACGAAATTAAGCGATGCACAGAAGTACCCACCCAAAGAATGAACAAGGCGGTGCCAGTTGCGTTTGGCTTCGCTCTGAGTGGCTCCGCGAACGTAGGCAGCCACTTCAACACCCACACCGCCAGTGAAAGTGCCGTTTTGGGGTAACGCGCCCCAATGTTCAGCATCCCACCACCCTTGGCCGAACCTCAGGTGCAATTCTGCCGTTTCAGCGCGGTGTAAAATGTGGCCCAATGCTCGCGGGAACGTGTCGTACTCCTGGATTCCGGCTAAGCCGAGCGATGCCAACGGTTGTGACATTTCGAATGTGAATTCTGAAAGCACATCGCGCCGCGTTAATGGTGTCACCACTAACGACTCGGAGTATGCCGCCGTGGCGACCCCGATGGCCAGCACCCACGCTGTCTTCATGTGTGTCGGACGCTAGTAGTACGGCGCACCTGATAAGGTTATCTCGGGTAGCCCCGGTATCTGGTGGTACCTATAAAAAGCTGAAAACGTTCATACATCTCATCCTTAAACGATGGCATAGCTCCAGCCATATCTGCCTGGCCTTAGGGGCTGTCTTATATTTTGGCGGACTCACCTGCCTTTACTTCCTTACACTGTGCATGCGGTATTGTGCGTGTTCTCCTACATTGAGCTTTGTTTTATTTCTTCTTATATATTTATTCAATTTAAGAAAAAAAATAAGAAGAGGAAAGCCCCCTTTCAGGCTTGCCAGCAATAAAGCCAGCAAGCTGAGGGGATGAAAAACTTCGATGCATTGCATCACCATTCTTTCGGCACCACACATTCCTTACACGTGTGCGTGGTCGGCAGTGAGGCTTGGCACTCCGATTCGAACGGATTGAACCCGAGGGCGTAATAATCGGGCTTGGCACCTCGATTCGCACGGGGTGAACCCGGGCCTGCAGATATGTGAACAGAGCACGCGGAGAACAGCTTGTGAAGTGTTTGACCGGCGTTGCAGTCATATCCCATATCGATGATTTGCGTGAGCACGTCTTCGGCATGCACCAACACCACAATGTAGTACCCAGTGAATATATCACTGCCGGCTTTCTCTAATGCTTCAATGGCGGTAACCACGCGGAGCACATCCGACTGGGTTGTGGGCAAACTCCTCAGCGTACTTGATGCCCGGATTACACCCACAACTCGCAGGAATCAGTTGGATAAGCCTAGCCTCACCCTCATGGCAGGTGATGAAAAGGCAATTCTCGGTACGGCATGAAGCAGTAAAGTCGATTAAAAACTGCTTTTAGATCATAAGCATGCTAGGATTACTTTCACAGAGTAAGCGCAGTAAAAAGTCTCGTTGACGCGCGCGTCTATAACCAACGTCCTCCGAGACATCGCGCGAAGTGCTATTCTTTTTATTTTTCTCACTACAGGGAGAAACCATGTTGGGAAGTTAGTGGGTGGGGGAGTTTGTATTTATAGTTAATATCGGGTCGGCGGTGACGCGGTGGTTTCCCAGTGTTTAAGGGTACGGGTGTCCCGGTGGTACCGCCATTTAAAATAGGCACTTAGCCCAGTTAAAGACTAGTTCCACTGAAACGTAAGTAAATATCAAGTGATTCCTGGCTGGCCAAAAATATTTGGCCATATCTAGAGGAGAGATTGTGTCATACAATTCTAATTTGACTCGCATGAAGGGCGCCGTTTTGCGAAAAAGGGTAACGTGTAGAAACGTGTGAAGCGAAGTATTATGGAGGTAAGGGTAAGGCACATACGCATGAAGGGAGCTGAATTGATAAGGTCGGCTTTTCTCCCCGGCTACTTGGGCGCATCTAATGTATGTGGTTAACTTGATTTATCATCCTAATGTAGAGCTCACAGTAAGCTCTGTTTGACCTCGGAGGCTCGACACTAATGTCCCTAATTAATATATGGAGGCCTAGGGTGGATGTTGCTCAGTGTCACGTGGCTCCTCCTCCTAGTTATAGTTAGTTCAGTACACTGTCCTCAGTGTATTTAAATTAATTACGTTCTAATATTAAGCTACAAGCACTCATGTGTAACAAGTATGTACTTAACCTCAGGAACTGGCCCCAATCTGCCATATTGTGAGCTGGGCGTGGGTCCCCTTATCGTACATGGCACATACACATAGTACATGTCTACGAGTTTATTGCAGCACGACGATATCGGATGACACCGTTACAGTATCTCCTGGATATTACATTGAAGAACAACAAGTTTTACCGTTGGTAAAGCGGAAAAAAACGTACAGAATGCCAATATGGATATATTCTTTGCTGAGCACGCGCAGATTCAGCACCTCGAGAGACAATTTGTTCAAAGCCGTGAGCATGTATGCGTCTTCTAAAGTACGTTGGGATGCACACACGTCCTGGCGCTGAGACTGCGTGAGTAGTGCGTGCTCGTCATCAATGGAGCATCCCAGTAAATAGCTAAGCAATCATGGAATCTCTGCCTATGGGTACAAATGGGACTGTAAACGTATATCAGTATGTATTAAACGATGGAGGGATGGCGGCGGAGCGAACGACGGCGGCGTACGGCGGCGGGTCAATGATCGCCTCAGTGAACTCTGAGCGCGGAGCCTCGCGATGCCCAGCAACAACTGGGCCAGTCCCGTGCCGCTGTCGAGCTCATTAATGTATTTTCTCGGCAAAGTGGGTTACCTTCAGTAGTGCCTGCTCAGCAGTTCACCAACGCTGGCCATAGTACAGCACCACAGCCCCTTTCGCTGCTATTCTGCTTTACATTCAGCGGGTGTGCCAGCAGCCTCCGAACATGAGATCTACAACACCCCGCTCGCTCTCCACAGCCACTAATGCCCGGCCATGAAGAAAGCCATGGATGCAGTAATAAACGCGCGCTAATCTAGGCCTAGAATTACGTCCACGGGCAAGAACGACTAATTAATACATTCGTCCCAGCCCGCAACTGTATAAATGTGTACTATATATGCCGCTACACACAGCCAAGTCCTCCACGGCTCACACCGCATGTACTGCTTCTAAACATACTTATTTTCCGTTATCCTTTGTTTTTCGCCGTTATACATGTAAAAATTAAAAAGTTTTTATAAATTACGAATTTAACCGTATACCATGGAACAGTTTGTGGCTGATCTGGAGCAGGACGAACGGCTCAGCGAGTTGATAGTGCGCGTACGCAGCGGCCAGCCCACGGCTCGCAAACAGGCCGTGCATAGCCTCGTTCGCGCTAATATATCCGCCGTTTTAGATGCTTTGCTGCCAATGTTCAGCGAGCCGCAGATCGATGAGGTTGAGCACCAAAGACTCGTGCGGCTGGCTACCCGCGTGCTCGCCAACCAACCAGCGCTCGGTTCCGCATCGCCAATCACGGCATTGGCCCCCAAAATCGTTGCTGCTGTGGCTGGCGACACCGAGGATGCTCAGGCTGCCCTCAGCGCGTTACTCCGGGTAATCGGCCTAAGAGCGTTCATTTCAACATTACAGCCAACATTCACCCATGAATCTCAACGCAATGTGAACGCAGGGTGCCTTGCCGTGGCTGCACAGACCGTTGGTGTGCCCCTAATGCTGCCTCTGCTTCGAACCTTAGTTTCTAACCAGGAAACGGTAGCTCTTGGGTTAACTGTTGTGCACCGCATTGCAATTGTCTTGCAACGTGGCTCACGGCCGTTTGCGGCTGCCTTGGTGCAGCTGTGTGTGCCGTCATTATCGGATGCAGGCGCGGGGCTGGCGAACTCGGCACTTACTGCATTAGCTGACGCCATCAAACCGCATGGAATGGCAGCATTTGAGCCGGCAATGGAGCCGTTGTGGCGAGGCGCTCGACGCCGCTACGCTGCGAACAATGCATTGACTCGTTCATCATTGGCTAATTTGCGCACGCTCGCAGCCATTGCGCCGCTGGCAGCGCACTCTGGCACCGGTGGGACGGCTGGAGGGGTGGAAATTGCCGACTCTGTACTTGATCTATGTTTAAACGGGCTAGATAGCGATGTCGAGCTGCGACGGCGCGCCCTGGGCGTCGTTAAACGGTGTGCAGCCTACACTGCACCGGGAGAGCACACCAATACCGTTGTGAATGCCGTGTTACGCGAGTTCTGGACTCCACCAATTGCTGATGTGCTATCCGGGCTTGCCGTTTCCGCATTGGCGGATCTTCCGGCGAGCCCCTCATTTGTTGTTACTGAATTAGTGGCACATAATGTGTTTAATGGGCCGCCAGAGCTGCGAATTATGACTTGGCGGCTGCTAGCCCAGCTTCATTTTAAGGCTGGCGAGTTGGCAGTAGAGGCACGCACCGAAAAGTTGCTTGCCGAAGGTGTAGTTGCAAATATAGATGCCGGAGCTGCTCAATGGCCTGCAAGCGCATTACGCAGCGTTGCCTCAGCATTACCGCGGGACCGTGTGGCTTTGCATGCTCGTGAATGGGTCACGGCACTGCTTCAATACTCGAGAGATCCAGATGAAGTGGTTCGATGTACAGCATACCGTGCACTGGCTGGTCTTGCACCATGTATCGTAAACCAGCCCGAACTGCGGCTTATTTATGCGAAGTTGGCCGAAGATCTCGGTGAAGAGTACCCGGAAGTGCTGGCCGAAGTCATTTCGTGCATCGATACTGTGTTCAATAGTTTGCCCACAGAGGCTATGCTCGAGTATGACCCGCCAGTAACGGAACTGCTGCCACGTCTCACGCCAATTCTGCGAAATCGTAATGAGGCCGTGCAGGAACGTTGCATCAAGCTCGTGCGTGCAATAGCCCAGCGCCCTCAGGTTGCAGAGTCGGTTTCTGCCCGCGAATGGATGCAAATCTGTTTTGAAATGCTGGAACTGCAGCGCGTGCCGCGGCAAACCACGCGGTTTGAGGCCACGGCCGCATTTGCCGCGATCAGTGGGGTTATCGGGCCCGCCGATGTGGTTGGCACGCTAATCAACCAGCTGAAAGCTCCAGACCGGCAGTTCCGCGTTACGACCGCCGCGGCAATTGCCTCGGTTGCGAAGGAGACCGGCGCGTTTGCGATTTTACCCATTCTGCTTAATGAATACAGTGTAAACAACATCGTTATCCAGCAGGGCGTGCTCAAGTCTTTGGCATTCATGTTCCAGTTCTTAAACCGCGAGGAAATTGTGCCGCTAGCGACTTCAATGGTGAACCTTGTAGACAATGCCCTGCTCGATACGAGCCAGGTCCACCGCCAAACTGCCGCTTCAATTGTTCACTACCTTGCTGAGGCGTGCATCGGTGAGGCTAAGGAGGCATTGCTGATCCATTTCCTTAACGAGGTGATGCCAAGCATTTTTGAGACGTCTCCGCACGTTATTGACCGCATTTTAGAAGCTATAGCCAGTATTGCTAAAGCAATTGGGCCCGCAGCATTTGCCAATTACTGCTGGGCCGGGCTTTTCCACCCTGCACGTAAAGTACGCACCGTTTACTGGCAGATATGGGGCGCATTGTACAATGAGTTCACGGACGCGCTCGTACCGGTGTACCCAACAAAGTGTGAGGATTTATTGGATGCTGAAGCCGATATCCGCGATGTCTGGTTCTAATATTTATTGCTTATTATTTATTATAATGTTTAACTTTTTTGCGTGCTGTTAGAACTGGAGATCTGGGGATCTAGAAGTCTAAGATTCTATAGGGTTTAAAGTAAGCGCGATAAACTAGATTTTGATATGATGATCCGGTGCATGATGTTGTTCCGACGCACGGTACCTTTAAATAACTCGCGCAAGCGCCGTTCGCGTGTGCCTTGCAGCGGAAATGGTGTAATACAGACCATATATGCCGTACCGTTGCCGATGGCGACAGTAGGGTTAGGCCGGCTCCCACTGATAATGGCGTCATATCAGCGTGCTCTTGCATCACCGAAAGGCACCCTCTATTGCTGCTGAGTGTGAAACTATGTAGAAACTGCAGTCGTTTATACCAGCGGAAAGCCCGATTCCTGATAAGCATCTATTACCTTGGCAGTACATTGACTACAAAGCCAAGCATTTAATGTGAATTCACCCCTTTTTTCTCATCAGAAACAACCCCATAATCGGCCCGCAGCAGGTGGTTCGTGATATTTTTTTACCCTAGCCTCGTTGCATGCAAGGTATAATACAACACCATTTTTTTTCAAATAAAAGCGGCCCACCGGTACCGATAATAATCCTGCAGTTTTTTGTTTCCGAAATTGGTCCCTCTTAATGGATCTGGAAAAAAACGCTAAAGTCGACGCTAAAGTCGACTATGGGGTCGTCGAAACGAGCTCGCTTGATCAAAGCGATACGAGCTCGAGCACGAAAAGCACTACGAAACGCACCGGCATCAAGGGGTATTTCCACGAATTTGTCGACAGTTTCAAACGTGCTGATCTGCATGGCGTTGACATTGAAGGGCTTTCCTCCGAAGAGGTAACGAAGCTGTTAACTGCGAAGGCCCCGCTGAAACGCAATCTTAAGCAGTGGCAGATCCAATTAATTGCCATTGGCGGTTCTATTGGGTCTGGCTTGTTTGTTGGTTCTGGTAACTCTTTGAAAACCGGTGGTCCCTCTGGGATTTTGATCGGGTACAGCATTATGGGCATCATGATTTTCTGCACAATGCAAGCGATTGGTGAGCTGTCTGTGGCATATCCCGTGCAGGGTTCCTACTTGGGATTCACGGGCCGGTTTGTTAGCCGGTCCCTAGGTTGTGCATTCTCGTATATGTACCTCTTGTCATGCCTCGTGGGTGTTCCGAACGAACTCATTAGTGCCTCGATCACACTATCGTACTGGGATGGTGACAATAACGGTGCTACCAATGTAAACAAAGCGGCGTGGGTCGCACTGTTCTTTGTGGCGCAGTTTATTAGCAACTTCTGTGGTGTGAAAGGTTATGGCTATGCTGAAGCCACTTTGAGCATCATCAAGGTAACGGCAATTGTCGGTTTGTGCATTTTTGACGTTGTGATGATCTGTGGCGGGCGGCCTAAGCAGCAATACGGACCGTATCCTGGCTATGGTCCGGCCTCCAAATATATTGGCGGGTTTTACTACAATGCTCAGCATAAACATGGGTTTGCGCATGGAGTAAAGGGTGTGTTTACGGTGATGGTGAATGCTGCATTTGCATATGGCAGTACGGAGCTTGCTGCGCTTGCCGCCGCTGAAACGAAGAACCCGCACCGCGCGTTGCCCAAGGCAGTTAAGCAAGTGTTCTACCGAATTGCCCTGTTTTACATTATCTCTCTGGGTCTCATTGGGTGTTTAGTGCCGTACTACGACTCACGTCTGGGTACGTCGCATAACGGCAGCGCATCTCCCTTTGTGATCGCCATTAAGAACTCGGGCGTGGGTGGGCTGCCCAGCCTGATCAACGTCGTTATTTGCTTATCGGTTATTTCGGTGGGCAACGCCAGTATCTACTCATCCTCAAGAACAGCATTGTCGATGGCCGCGCAGGGCTACGCTCCGAAAATCTTTGGGTATGTCGACCGTCACGGCCGGCCACTGGGCGGGCTATTGTTGGCCGCGGCTTTTGGATTCTTGGGATTCCTAGTAGCTTATAAGGATTATAGCCAGATCTTCAATTGGCTCATGGCCGTGTGCGGTCTGGCGTTACTGTATGTGTGGGGGGCCATTAACCTAGCACACATCCGGTTTCGCTATGGTTTGCGTGCTCAGGGGCGGTCTACTGACGAGTTGTTATTCAAGGCGATGGGCGGTGTTTACACTTCGGCAATTGGCCTTACACTTGTGCTGGCCGTGTTGGGGTTGCAGTTCTGGGTCGCCTTGTTCCCGCTGGGCTCGGGAACAAAGGCCGATGTTAAGTCTTTCTTCGAAAATTATTTGGCGTTTCCCATTGCTGTGCTTATCTATTTGGTCTGCAAGATCCTTATTCGCGAGAAGGGGTTGTGGATAAAGGCCGAGGATATGGATTTGGACACAGGCCGCAGGGGCAACCTTGACGAGTTACGCGAAGAAGTCCGACTTTATGAAGAAGAAGTGAAGCGCCGGAGATGGATTTCGCGCGTGTATAACTTCTGGTGCTAGTTATGATGCATTGTTTTTATTATTATTATCATTCTTATGATTAAGTTTACATTAAAGTGTACATTATTACATCCCGATATCCCTAGGGAACTCTAGCTTCCCGGCAATTTGCACGCCATCAGCACCCTCAACCGTCCCACCGCCGGCAACTAATACAAGTCCTGTGGCTCTAATTGCCGGCACCACCGCCGGCACCACGGACAAAATGTCTGCCGGCGCCACAATGCCCATCAAGTGGTTCGTGGCGGCATATATGGATGCCTCCCGCAGCGATTTACATACGGCGAGCTCGCCAAACGACGTCTCACTAACAATCACATGGTTTGCCGATGTATACAGCCCATCAGCGCGCATGGCAGTGGCACAGAAAAGCACCGGGAAGTTCGGCTGCTTCCAGTTGAACATCGCACAGATTTCCGGGTGTGTTGAAGAAAATACCAGCCCCCGCTGCTTCTTTTGCGCACACGCTTCCCTGGCATGTTCAAACACAACTTCGATGATCCTGTCGACGTAGGTGTTCATGGCCGGCCACCTAACCGGCACGTCGCGGGATTCAGCAACGGTGGGGAACGGCACATGAATATTTAATCGGTCCTCATTCGTGGCAATACAGTCGCGCAACGTGCGTGTTTCTGGCCGTAGTTTCTGCAACTCGCTAAGCGTGAACAGTGGGGTGGCCACTTCAACACCGTTCAGTGGGAACACCAAATCGGCCAACACCGGCACTAAATCGCGGGTTAGAGTTACCACGACCTTGCGGTACTCGCCGTGCAAACTCGACGCTGTCACGTAGCTCAAAGTGGTCACGGCAGTATCCTGCTGGGCCGTCGATTTCCAATACGTGTCATACTTGGAGATCTCCAAAGGTTCTCCCGGGAACGGTTTCACCACGAGGTACGTGAACTCAAGCACACCCACGGGCAGCAGCATCAAGTCAAGGAGAGGCAACTGAACTTTGCGCAAATGCCTTCCCTGTTCGCCCAGCATATCATCGCCACCAAACACGTAAGGTGCAGCCACAGTTTTAGCCAAAGGTCGCGTGCCAAACGCCGGCATCACATCAAACGCCACGCTGAAATGCGACAGATCGTTCACTTCAAACGTCTGCACGTGGTCCTGCGGCCGCATAGGCAACACCAAGTTTCTCGGGATGCTGTCGCGGGTGCTTGAGCTCATTAATGCTAACCGGCCAGCACTAAGGCCGCGGCGATCGTTCAGCTGCACCTGGATGTCTCTAATTTGCACGACAATCGTTTCTGCATCCAAAAAGGTATGGCCGTACCGTTTCAACGGCATGATCGGTGGAGGGAGTTCCAAATCGGGGATTTCGCCGCCTAAATCCAAATCTTCTAAACCCCTCCTTGGCGAATTTCCTGACATGGCCATTGAAGCGTCCGTGGCTGCCGTAGCCGTGTCCGTGGCACTTGACGAAACGGAAATGGCGCTGGAAGCCACGGTTGGCGGCTGGTCGATGCGGGAAATGTCGCTGGATCTCGGGAGCACCGCGGACAGCATCTTGAAACAGGATGGATGGCCCTCCCATGCCGCATAGAACAACGCGCTACGACCCTTTTCATCCAAGATGGCATGGTTTGCGCCCGCTGCCAACAATGTGGCCGTAGCACGCGCGTGGCCCTCAGCAGCAGCATACATGAGCGGCGTCCATCCATTCAGTTTATCGCGCTCGTCAATATTAGCCCCCGCCTTAACTAAAACCGGCACAATGTCAGCGTAACCGGCCCGGGCAACAATGTGCAAAGGGTAAAGGCCCTCAGCATCGGCAACCATCGGGTCCCCAGCGCGTTTTCGCAACAACAGGGCTACCGCCTCGGCCGCCCCATGCTGGCATGCGAAGTTCAAGGGCACGTACTGCCGTTCTGAGTCCAGCCCGCTGGTTTGCGCGCCAGCATCCAGTAAGTCCTCGGCAATGTCCACGAAATTGTGGAAAATCGCGTAGTGTAAAGCGGTCAAATTGTCCTTATCCCTGACATTCGGGTCAGCTTCGGCGGCCAGCAGTTTGAGCACTAAGTCGCGGCGGCGGTGTATTGCGGCTGCCATCAACGGCGTGCGGTTCGATGCATCCAAGGCATCCACTTCCGCCCCGGCACTCAGCAACAAATCAAAGATTTCCACTCGCGAAGTGGTGATGTTCTTCTTTTCGATGCTACCACGCCGAATTGGCAAGTTATAAACGGGTGACGTCAATGCCGACCCGTGTAGTGACGAATGCGCGCTGTGCGGTGCCGTGGGGACGCGCGGCAAAGCAATGACGTGCCCATCAACAACGTCCTGCGGTGTGACGAGCGGGGCCGCCGAGCACAAATGGAGAGCGGTGCGATTTGCCACAACGTCGCGCGCACTAACGTCTACTCCGGCATTATAAAGGGCCAAAACGGCCGCGTCCGAGGCTGGCGTGGGCAGCATTCGCAAAAAGGCATGGCTGATGTCGGCGGCTCCGGAAATTTCCTCAATCCAAGGTTGGATGGCAGCTTCATCTCCATCATAGTGAGCAGCAAACGACACAAACTCATGCACCATGTCTTCAGCGGCATCAGCCGAGGGGGCAGGCGGCGTGCCATAGTAAGTCGTGGCACCGGCGTACCCCTGGGTGGCAGCTTCCAATTCGAGCAAACACGAATTACTGCGATCGCTTAGCCCCACCAGCACATCTCTATGGAACATTGGCTGGACTTCCACGGCCCTACTTAGGTACAGCTCCTTCGTATGTGACCGGCTTTGTTTATCCCATTTTTTCAAGACTTTGGCGAACCCCGTGGCATTCAACTCGACGAATTGCTCTAATCTGTCCAAATCTCGGCGGAACCGCTGTAATCCTTCGTGAACGGCCACAAATGCCACGGAATTCTTGGTGATCTCGCCGTAGTGGCCGGCCAACGCTTCTTTTTTCTGTTCGAGCAGTTCCAGCCTTGTTTGCAATTCGGCTTCTTTTTGAGAGTAGAAAGTAGTGACCTTTTCCAGCTCGCGTTCGAGCTGGAAGAAGAAGGTGGCCTTGTTCTGCTGCAGCCGCTGGTGGCGAGCCTCGGCGGTGTTGTCGTCAACCGACTGGGCTGCCAGCCGCTTCATGAGCTTTTTCAGCGCTTTATAGTCCAGAAAATACTGTGCATACTCGGGTAAATCGAGGTGCCTTTTGGCTAAGTACTTTCCGAACTTCATGGCACGTGGGAGCTCTGGGGAGCCCTACAGGTGTTTATGGCGGGGGTGGTTCCGCTCGACCCATGCCTAGCCCTGGATCTAACGGCGGATGTTTCATAAGTGCACCTCGTTAAAGAGTGTGGGCCGTATAATTACATTATTAGTGTGTGGTCATATAAACGGTGTATTTCGTGCAGGCTTGAAGTTCGTTTTTTTTATAGTAATAAGTGGTGACTACGCAGTACTATCTAAGGCTTGGCCATCCCATCATCCCACCTCCCATGGATTCCACTTAAATGTATTCTGTATGCAATGCAAATATTAGGTATATTTCGTGCAGTTCTTGGCTCGTCTTGTTACTTACGATCACAAGATAGCTACCATGAGAACAGTACTGCCCATCTGATGCCCACCTCCCACGGTTCCACTACAGGTAAAGGTATTCCACCGTATGTATTCTATATATGCAATGTATTCTAAATATGCGATAGCTTCTATTGTATGCAATGGCTTCTATTGTATGCAATGGCTTCTATTGTATGCAATGGCCTCTATTGTATGCAATGGCCTCTATTGTATGCAATGGCCTCTATTGTATGTGTGTAATGGCTTCTATTGTATGTATGTATGCAATGGCTTCTACTGTATGCAATGGCTTCTACTGTATGCAATTGTTTCTACTGTATGTATGTATGCAATGGCTTCTATTGTATGTATGTATGCAATGGCTTCTATTGTATGTATGTATGCAATGGCTTCTATTGTATGTATGTATGCAATGGCTTCTATTGTATGTATGTATGCAATGGCTTCTATTGTATGCAATGGCTTCTACTGTATGTATGTAATGGCCTCTATTGTATGTATGTATGCAATGGCTTCTACTGTATGCAATTGTTTCTACTGTATGTATGTATGCAATGGCTTCTATTGTATGTATGTATGCAATGGCTTCTATTGTATGTATGTATGCAATGGCTTCTATTGTATGTATGTATGCAATGGCTTCTATTGTATGTATGTATGCAATGGCTTCTATTGTATGTATGTATGCAATGGCTTCTATTGTATGCAATGGCTTCTACTGTATGTATGTAATGGCCTCTATTGTATGTATGTATGCAATGGCTTCTACTGTATGCAATTGTTTCTACTGTATGTATGTATGCAATGGCTTCTATTGTATGTATGTATGCAATGGCTTCTATTGTATGCAATGGCTTCTACTGTATGTATGTAATGGCCTCTATTGTATGTATGTATGCAATGGCTTCTACTGTATGCAATTGTTTCTACTGTATGTATGTATGCAATGGCTTCTATTGTATGCAATGGCTTCTATTGTATGCAATGGCTTCTACCGTATATATGCAATGGCTTCTATTGTATGTATGTATGCTTCTATTGTATGTATGCAACGGCTTCTACCGTATAAATTCTATATGCAAATGCTAATTTTGGCAGTCTGCCGCGAATTGGCGCACCAGCGAGCGTGCACCGGGTGCGTCGCCGCTGGCCTCCCAGAACATCGCACCGGCAAGTCCGTGATGTTTCACGAACTGGGCCTTGGCACGTACAGTCGCCGCATTGTCATACGAAATAAGACCGGGGGAACCAACGCAGTACGCACCATCGTTTACATATTCAGTGAAATTGGGTGGAGGAAGGTCTTTATAGTCGTGCACACCGGCCTCAAACCCACCGGGCACCGCACCGGTATAAGCATCACCAATGCAGTGGGCATTGCCAAACGAGCGGCCGTATAGAGGAATCCCCAGGACTAATTTTGAAGGTGGCATGTATTCCATGTAGTATTGCATAACCTGTTCAACTGAGAACCCATTGGAACTGCCGATCAAGTTCGCATGGTGACTAGCACAGTGCGACCACGGTCCTGAAAAGTCGTAGGCCATCACATTTACGTAGTCCACAATGCTGGCTATGTCTCTGAGGGGCAAAAACTGCCGGTTGTGGCCCGCCGGTGCGGCAATGGTTAGTTGCAGCCCAGGACGCACGCAATGGAGTGCACGCCGTAATTCCCATAACACATCAGCCAACATCCGGCCCTCTGCAACCGACTCTGGGTACTCAAAGTCTAAATCGAGGCCGTCAAAGCCATATTTAGTGATAAGTGTCACAGCGGACTGCACAAACGTGGCACGTGCAGTGGGATTGGCAAAGATCTGATGCAGCTGCGGTGAGTACGTGTATCCTCCAATACTGGCGAGCAGTTTAGCGCCACTCTGCTGCGTCAATTGGCGTAAAGCACCGATACAGCCCGTACCTTCGCAGATCGGGATCTCCACATCGGCCCAGGGATCACTGAGCTCAATTTCCCCGGTTACGGTTGGCCTTAAAAACGCGTATATGACATGCGTTGCCACGTCCAGGGGCAGCATGTCGGGCTTGTACTTGCGTGCATATATCGACCAATTCGTGAAGTACACGGCCACAACCATGTCGTTTGGCGTTGCCCGTCGCGTTTATAAATTATGTATATGCTCCGCTTAAAGCCAAGCTGTTCAATGCTCGGTTTCTAAACCGGTTAATTTACGTTGCCCTACTAACTCGGTCGTACTGCTCGCAGCCGTCATTCGGGCCCGTGATTGGCCCGCTCCCGTGCTTCACATAACTAGTCAACTGTGCGGTTCAGAAACCACTTAATACATACACTGGCTACATAATTGTTTAAACGACGTCGGTTCAGCGCATCTTTATTAACGCTTTTGTGTTCGCGTCGTTAATTATCATGATCTGCACTGGATCGACCGGCCACCCTATCGGGAAATATACTTAGCGTTTTAGGTATATGCCTCCAAGTAAAACACAGATGCGCCCTAACCGCCATCGTACCCTAATACCACAGTACAATTACAACACGAGTTGGAACGCGGCACGCCACGGCGACGCAACTAAAACCGCAAACTCCTTCGCCCACCGGCCCAATGTACTCACCCCTACTAATATTAGGTTGTGAGCTGGCATCTACGTACATATCAGTAATTTATTTATAGATCGAATTTGTATGTCCTTCGCCCCCCTCCTCAACAACTTCGGATTATCGTGTTCATAGTTCAAGGTTGGATTGCTTGCTGGACGAGGTTAGGTGGCTGCAAAGCGTCTGCAAACTTCCATGGCCTTCGCCCTTTGCCCAACGTTCCCCCTCACAGTCGTTCCACTGGCAATGGGCTCGCTCCCCTGCCCTAAGCTCACACTGAACTCGGCATGGAACGCGGAGATAGGCGTGGGGACTCCGCAGCTTGCGTTGACCAACCTGCATGAGGCGCCCATTAGGGGCTGCATGACCTACCTCCCCCCCCAGGCTGTTGTTTAGTGTTTTGAGGGTACGGGCGTGCATGCCTCATGCTGACTAACTCGATCGATTGCTACCCTGGTCCCCCCACCCCCGGCATATCTCGACCCTGCATCCCAATTCACTCCCTCTTACCAACAAGCAATGAGTATCACCAGCCAGACTTCTGTTGCCTCGCTTAAAGGCCAGGATCCGCGCTCACCTGCCGTCATTGCCGCGTTTAACAAGCGCCGTCTCCGTGGCGACTACGGGGAGCAGCCCAACGCTCCGTCCGTGGGCGCGCGGCGCGGCGGATCGGATGCGAATTTGTCGGCCGTGAAAGCCGCTGAAAGCAGTTTGGGACCAAAACTTTGGCACAGCTCCGAAAACCCGATGGCCGCGCGTGCCGGTTCGCTCGCTACGTCGTCGTCAGCCTCGTTTATTCCCGAGGCCCACTTCGTCGAGAGCGAACACACGCGCTCGCTGGCGTCCCAAGCCGCCGGGGCTGCCATAGCCGTACCGGGCGAGGAGTACGGCGCCCGTGCCCAGCCCGAGGCCTATCAATGGGGCAAGAAGCCCTCGCAATGGACGCATTTGAGCGCCCAGTCGAGCGCTGCCGTGTTAAAGCGCGACCGCGAGCGCCGCGCGGCGGCGCAGGGCATCGATGCGCTTAAATTGGAGCCCCCCCAGTTGCCGATCGACATCTCTAAAGTGTTGACGGCTGCTGAACGCAACGCGCGCGCTAGACTCGACTCTGCCGATAACCATTTGCCGCCCGGATTCGGTGTTCCGACACCGGAGCAGCAGCAGCAGCGCCGCCAGCAGGTGTTGTCGCTGATCACGATTGCGGATCAGCGCGTTAAAGACCGGATGGCCGAGATCGACCGATCCAACCCGGCCAACGTGTTTGATTCTGTGGATTTCCACCGCATTGCGCTCGATGTGGCAGCCCGCACGCACGCGCCAAACCGCGAGAACCTTGGTAAGACCTACCTTGGCGGTGGTTTGTATATGTCTCAGGACGATATCGACGACATTGCGCGCCGCCACGTCCAGCCCGTACTCGATAAAGTCACGCTTGTGGCGGAGAAGAAGCGCATTGCCGACCGTGAGCACTACGAGCGCGTGGCGCTTGAACGCCAACTCCAGCACGAGGAGAAGGAGCGCAAACGCCGCTGGAGGGCCGAGGAGAAACAGCTCGCCTATGAGGACCAGGAACGCCGCAAACGGCACGAGGCCGATGCCAAGCACAAGGCCGAGCGGGAGGCCGAGCGTGCCCGCGAGCAGTACCCGGAGGGATCGCACCACTGGCACTGGCAGCAGGTTGAGGCTTTGGCGTACGAGGCGCAGGAGGCCAAGAACATCCGTGAGGATAAGGACGCCATTGTTGCTAGGTTCCGCCGTGCTAAGCAGGAGACCAAGGAGGAACTGGCAGCGCTCATTGACCGCCACCACGAGCTGAAGAAGGACTACTTCGACCACGGTGATGCCATTGAGAAGAAGGCTGCCGAGTACACTCCTGGGCCGGATGGGCAGATCGAGGAAACTGCATCTTTGTTCGACCTTAAGCAGCGCCGCGAAACGATCAAGGCCAGCACGAAGGTTGCCAAGGCGAAACGCTCTGAGTTGGAGGAGGAGGTTGCCTACTACGAGAAGGGTGCCGAGAAGGCCGAGCAGGAGGCCAAGGAAGCGCTAGAGCGCCACGAGGCAATCAAGCACAAGTACTTCGCGGCCCGGGACAAAGCCGAGGAGGCTCAGAGGAAGTGGGACGCAGAGGAGGCCGAGCGGCTAAAGCGCGAGGCTGAAGAACGGGCTGCTGCCGAGGCCGAGGCTGAGCGCCAGCGGGCTGCTGCTGCTGCCGCTGCTGCTGCTGCTGCTCCTGCTGCGCCTGCTGCGCCTGTGTCCGCTGGTGCTGCTCCTGCTCCTGCTCCTGCTCCTGCTCCTGTGTCCGCTGGTGCTGCTTCTGCTGCTGCTGCCC
This sequence comes from Starmerella asiatica, assembly GCA_030572815.1. Classification (NCBI taxonomy): domain Eukaryota; kingdom Fungi; phylum Ascomycota; class Dipodascomycetes; order Dipodascales; family Trichomonascaceae; genus Starmerella; species Starmerella asiatica. Next base: position 26,347 of record JAJMBI010000056.1, on the reverse strand, counting down.
CTGCGTCGGCAGGCGCCGGCACGGCAAGGGTGGCGGCACCTACTTCGCCACGCCCTGCACCGGTTCAGCGCAGTACTGTGCCGGATAACTACGTCCCGCCGCCGAAGAGCAAGCTGATCAGTCTTGGTGACGCTCGGACTGGCCCGGTTCTCGCTGGTTATAAGACCCACGTGGAGCACCATCACACCGAGCAGCCCAAGAAGGAGGAAGAGAAGAAGGTTGAGGAGAAGAAGGTTGAGGAGAAGAAGGTTGAGGAGAAGTTGAGCCCTAAGGACGAGGCTGAGGCCGCTGAAAAGCTGGCTGAGAAGGCTGAACGAGAGGCTGAGAAGGCCGAGAAGGAAGTCGAGAAGGCCGAAGCCACTGCTGAAAAGGCCGAGACTGAAGCGAAGGATGCCGAGGAGAGGAAAGAGGCCGAGAAAAAGGCTGAGGAGGAGCACAGTCACCACGTCAGCGAGGAAGCCCTCCACGGCCCGCATATCGACCGTCACAAGAAGCTTTATGACCCTAAGGCCGAGGCCCACGCCGAAACGAAACTCGCTGAGTCTCATGCCGAAGCGAAACTCGCTGACGTGAAGGAGGAGCCCGAGGAAGCCCCTAAGGTTCTTAGCGAGGCTAAGGAGGATATTGCGAAGCCTGCTTCGGATGAAGTTTCGAATGCTAATTTGGGTGCGACCTCGCACGGCGTTATCGACGTTGGTGAGCCTGTGATTCGTCACACCAGCCGTGGTGGCGCCTTGGACTTCGAGACTGCAACCGGCCCGCTTTACCGTCCTCCGACAAACACTTCGGAGAAGGGCAGCGTCCACCGCACGCAAACCAACCAGAGCAGGCTTTCACGGGTCGGCACCCACACCTCTGAGCACCGTCCGGTTGAAGAGTCTGCCACTGGCCTCGCCTTCACCTCCAAGGGTGTGATTGATGTTCCTGAAGCTGTCCTCGATGTTGATTCCAAGACCGGTGCCCGTAATACCACGGCGGAAATTACCGCTGGTAGCTCTGAGCCTGCTTCTAAGGAGCAGTCGGAGGGGGGCGCCTTTAGCCAGCTTATCGAGACCGCTAAGGAGAAACTGACTAGTTTGGAGCACGGCGTTGCGGACGTATTACAGGGTAACAAGCGCGAAGAGAACAAGCGCGAAGAGAAGAGGGCATCAGTGCCGAGTGTCGAGACTGCTGAGGCGGATCTGGATAAGGCAACTAGGGCTATCGCCAACGAGAAGGATCATTTCTCGGGCTTCGATTCTTCGAACGTTAAGGAGACCGTGGATAACAACAAGGGTGTGTTCACGGAGGAACTGTAGCAAAGCCACTCTGCCGCATCAACGATTTTTTTAATATTGGCTTTTCTTTTATCTCTCGTTGTAGATTATTTGTAGTACTACTTTATCTTTTTATTAAACCGCCGCCATTGAGGAATGATGTGCCGTTTTGCAGTGTCGTACTTAATGTCTTCTTGGCAAGTACAGGCGTCGCTATTGCACACCTCGGGTGCGGTCAGCCACAGCGCAGTGGGGTTAAAACCTTCGTCGTACCAATTACACAGTTCCGGAGCAAACGGGCCTAATTCCGGTGGTGGTACGGCCACCGAGTCGTCCTTTTCCGTTACCAATTCGGCTGGGTATGTATCATTGCCCGTTGTGTAATGTCCTCTACACTTCCCCGCTGCGGGCCACAAATCCACGGCCATGATAATAAGGTAAAAGGGGTATAAAAAGCTGATAATCCATTCGAACACGGCAGAAGCATTTATACATATGGCCTGGGTAGCAATAAATGCGATGGCCGTGCCAAATTCTGCACCAAACCACATGCATTTCACGGCAAGTAAGACACGCGTGCGAAGTTTGATGCCCCTGGGGTCTAACCCATAGTGGCCGCCAACATTGCACATGGCAGATATGCCTATGAACACAATGAACACCACCAGCATTGAGGCGTGGGTCTCGGGGTACGCACGCGTGTTGAATATTGATACAAACAGAATTCCGAGCTGGCCAATTACGGCAAATATCACCGAGAAGTACGTGCACAGCTCGGCCCACACGTACGAATGCCGACGTAGTCTTCCAGTTGAACGGCAGCGCAACTCGGCCGCGCCGGCTGCTATGAACATTGAACCTTGTAAACTGCTTCCCAGGATGAATATGGCCTGGTACCTCTCTGCGGCAATATCAGAGATATACAAAATCTTTTGGTCGGGCTTCGCCTCGGCGTTGTACTGGGGGAATCCGTCGTAAGCCCATAGCGACATCAAGGCTATAAGCATGGCCCACCATGCGCCGGCTCCAAGCACAGGGACGCACCACCAATGGACGAATTTTCGTGGCATTCGTGGCCGGGGATAACTAACTCAGATTGGCCACGGTGTGTACCCTTGATCTACTGCCCTCGGTTTCCCCAGAAAACTAGGTAGTGCCTCGAAGTTCGCATCTGCGGGCCCAGGCTGCAGGGCAGGGCACCATTTCCGTATTAGGAAATTTGCCCGAACCCTGTTGGTAGCACATTCGCTGGCCAGCATGACTTGCGTAACCAATATTAGAGTTTGGATCGCAAAGTGCAGCGTAAATTTAAACAGTCTATAATTTTGTTTAATTCCATTAATTCCATTAATCTGCACCACTCAGTTCCAAGCTTCGTTCAGCAGCATATCATGCGTGCATAAGACATGCATGCAGCGTGCACAGTGTGACAAACTCCGGCAAAAAACCTGATTTGAGTTAGTTTCACACCATGATCCGACTCCGTTTCTTAAAAAAAAAAATGTCGAGAAATCAGCGTACGCATCGCTCAACCGGCTGGGGTCACCGGATACGGCCTCCCGGGAGGTATGTGTAAGGGCCCTCCGGAGCAGGGCGACTCCGCATTAAAATGGCACGGCCGTTGATCACCGGTCCCGACACCCCAGAACCTCCCTTCCCGTACGTTGTACGCACACAAATTACCGGCGGCTTCGGCCGGGGCAGTTCTGAGCTCGGGATCCCCACGGCAAACATCCCTCCCGGCGAATTAGCGGTGCTGGAGCCTGGAGTCTACTATGGCTGGAGCCGCGTGCACTGCTGTGCTTCGAGCCACGACGGCCCCAGCACCCAAAAGTTCGGCGATCGCAGCATCGAGTTCGACTTTGGCGCGAAATTGCAGCCTGAAGATCAGCAGGTATTCCCGATGGTTATGAGCATTGGGTGGAACCCGTATTTCAAGAACCAAGAGAAGTCTGCCGAGGTGCACATTTTGCACAAGTTCGCCAACTTATTTTACGGTGCGGATATTAATGTGGTGGTTGCCGGTTTCATCCGTCCGGAGCAGTCGTACGACTCATTGGACGCCTTGATTGCCGACATCAACACGGACATCGAGGTTGCCAAACGTAGTTTGGCCCGCCCAGCGTACGAGAAGCTGAAACAGGAAATAGAATAGCCAATTTAGAAATGCTTCAGGTGCCAACTAATTAGCGAGTATGCTATTGGTCAGTTTAAAGTGACACTAAAGATAGCTAAATAGACGCCAATTATATAGAAACCAGCGGACACTAGCGATAACAGTTAGCTAAATAAAAACCAGTGAGCAAGAAAAACCAGTGAGCAGGAGAAACCAGTGAGCAAGAGAAACCACTGGCCGGTCCAATTCACGAAGCCGGAAATTGGCGTAAAATTTAATGTATGTGCATTATTTGTATCCATTAAGAATATAAACTGTTTTATTAGCCGATTTAACTGCTAGTGGGATGCATGTCCCTCCCAATCTCCTGTTTTTAGGCCCAATTAAGGCTGCCTCACCAAAGGCCAATCAAAACCATGACAGAGCTGGAAAATTGGCATTTGTGCATACTTTAAGAATATAAATGATCAATCTGCTAGCGGGATTCATGTCCCTCCCATTCTCCTGTTTTTAGGCCCATCTAAGGCTGCCTCGCTAAAGGGCCCACTAGAACCATAACAGAGCTGGGATTTAGTGTTCGTGCATAATTTGTAATTATTAAAAATATATACTGTTTGTTTAGCTGAATCTTTGGCTGGTGGGCGGAATGTATGTCACTCACATTGGCCTGCCTGAGGGCGTCACTAAAGGGCCACTAAAACCATAATAGAGCTACAAATTTAGTATTTATGCATATTTTGTGTCCATTAAGAATATAAAATGTTCATTCAACCTGTTAGCAGGTTGGATGTCCCCTCCCACTTCCCTGTCTTTGGACACAGCTAAGGCTGCCTTGGTAAGAGCCCACTAAAACCATAACAGAGCTTAAAGTTTAGTACTTGTGCAGAAATTCTTCACATTAAGATAACAGACTGTTTATTTGGTCGATAGCTTTACTAGTGGGGGGGATGCATGCCCCTCACATTGGCATGCCTCAGGATCTCGCTGAAGGGCCCACTAAAACCAGAACAGAGCAGTATTTGTGCATATTTTGTAGTCGTTAAGAATATAAACTGTTTATTTGGTTGATATCTTTACTGGTGGGTGGGATGCACGTCAACTGGCCTTCCTATGCTGCCTGTAACAATGCCCCCCAAAGGGCCCCACGAAAACCATAACGAAGCCGGAAATTGAATATTTGTGCATGAATTCTACATACTTAGAATACATACACCGCATACACCGTTACATAGCTTGAGTTTGAGCGCACTGCATTGAAAGTGTGGCGTTGTGGTTATATATTGAGGCAGCTTGAGAGGCATGAGCTTCATGAAGCACATTATCAGGCACTACATGAACAGTGTACGACAGTATATGGCATGTCTATATAATGTCTATTTGGTCTATTTCATCACTACCGGGCGAAATAAATGCCCCTTATAAAACACCTGATACACTAAAGGCCCACTAAAACCATAGTAGAGCTAGATATTTAGTGTTTCTGCAGATTTTGTGTCCATTAAAAATATAAACTGTTAATTTAGTCGATTAAACCGCTAGCATGTCCCGTCTTTTGCCTGTAGGCCCATCTAAGGCGGCATGCATCGCTGATGGACCACTGAAACCAAAATAGAGCTGGGAATTTAATACTTGTGCATATTTTGTATCCATTAAGAAAGAAGACGGCCATGAGCTGACTTCAATGTCAACCACTGATCAAAATGCAGTGATGAAATGTGCATATGCAAAGTACAGCCAGTAGGTAGTGCTGGCTGATCAACACTGAGGCATCGTAGCATTACACACTTCAATAGCTTTTATGCGTTTAGTAAATCCCTTAATCCGCCCTGACACAGCAATGTATCCACTTGAGTAAGTTTTTTTAGATTTTCACGCTACATCTTTGCATATACACTTTGTTATTCTCGGCCACTGCCCGCAAGCTATCACTCAGCTGCACCCCTGATGGGTATTTAGCGTGTACTATACCTACATTCTACATTCTAAACACGGCGGCGAGCCGACCGTTCCGTTGCAGTTGTCGACTGTGCCGACACCGGCTTCTCCTCCTTTTTCGCCGGTTGCGAAAGCAGACGCGCGGCAATACGCAGCATCTTGTAGAACCAGACGAAATTGAGCGACACCAGCACAATGTACGAAAGCAAGACTCCGAACACGGCAGAGTACGGCACATGCGGCGGCGGCGATGTAAACACCTCGCGGAACATGTAGTAGCCATTGTACGGCCCCGACACAATGCGGCAAAGGAAAAACACTACCAGCAGTGCCAGCCCATTAGTTTGCCGCAAACCTGGACTTACGAGGCCCTGGACGTGTGTTCCGAACCAATTTACGTTCACGAACGGCGTGGAGGCCTCAAACCAGATGAAAGGCGCGGCAACACTGAGCATGAACGGACGCAGTGCTTGCAAAAACGTGTACAATGCAGTGAGCGCATGCAACAAGAAACTGAGCCCATTGTAGCGGTAATAAACTACGGTAACATAAACGTCCCACAAAAAGTACCCGACGTTGTGCGCAACAATCAACCCGGCGTACGGGGTGTAGCTGCTGAGCGTTGGCAAGTTTTTGGTGAAAAACAGAGGAAATGACAACGCGCACATAACGATTGCATTCACTGTGGATGCAACGTGGGCATCGAAGCCATGGCGCTTGCTGGGGGACAGCGTGCGGTACTGAGGCACGAAGTATGGTGCAAGCACTGCCGAGCCATAAAACAGCACGAAGTAGAAGGCAGTGAACAGCAAAATTTCATGGGCGTGCTGGGGCAGAACCGTGAAGCCCGTTAACGCTGCGAGGCGCACTACTACCGGGTTCGTGGCCAGCGAATGGAAGTTGGCCAGGGGGTCCTGCTCGAAGTTAAGCATGTGCTGTCAGGGCACGGCACCTTTCCCACCTATATATAAAACTTACGAACGCCCCACCACAACACAGCACTACCCAACAACACAACAAATGTAGGTAAATTTATAAGTAGAGGCTGGAATCCAGCGCAAAGAAACTCATTTTTTGGGTGGATCGGTTAAGTATTTGTGGCGAGTTCGTAACCGCATTGCGAGGCTTGGCCGTTGTGGTGATCCAGTTTCATTGGGGCCACAATACCCAACGGTATCATCCCCCACGCCCCTATTAATTAATTTAAATAAACGCAAGTGTCGATGGAGGTTTATTTTACGGTGGTTTTACGCCTTGTGCTGCGAGCAAAGCGGAATAATATTTAACGATCGATCTCTGCACAGCGGGCCGCGCCGGAATTACTGTTGAGTGCAGCAGGTATAGATCACCACGCATACGTAATGCGTGGTGCAGGCCAAACTTGCAGCTGCATCGGGATCCACCGGTTTGACCTAGCACTGCTAAGGCGGTTGGGCTGGGCGGTTGGGCTGGGCCGACAGGGGTACGGCGGTTGAGGGCTAATGGCTGGGAACTAATGGCTGGCTGGGAGCTAATGGCTGGCTAAGAACTAATGGCTGGCTGGGAGCTTATGGCTGGCTGGGAGCTTATGGCTGGCTAAGAACTAATGGCTGGCTAAGAACTAATGGCTGGCTGGGAGCTTATGGCTGGCTGGGAGCTTATGGCTGGCTAAGAACTAATGGCTGGCTAAGAACTAATGGCTGGCTGGGAGCTTATGGCTGGCTGGGAGCGAGGGGCCCCGCCGTCATCCACAACTTGAGGCCGGCACTATTGGGTCGGCGGCCACGGCTGATCCAACAGTTATGGGGCTGGGTTCGTTTTAAACTATGAAATGCTAATCTACCATGCTAAACGCGGCTAGCCGATAAAGCCGCCCGATAAAGCCGCCCGATAAGTACCTTCGGCATAAACCCCCGGCGACCCGAGGTGCGGGCGGCTCGCTGCGAATTACGGGCCACCGATACCGCGCGTCGGCTAAGTTGCGGGGAGGACCGTGTACGGAATGGGTTAGACTCCCACTCAGATCAGGGTACGGGTTTCCACGTGATGCACCGTTCAACGCAGGCGTCATGCGCACGCAGGAAGCGGTACATACAGTACACCCACCCGCCTGGCACGGCTGACAATAGGCGGCTGACTATAGGCGGCCTACGTGTGGCGCAGTCCATGTGACCTGTGCGGCGCAGCCCCACCGTCCCCGCGACCACCAAGAAAACATAGTATGTAGCTGTGTAGACCGGCGTGCGCCCCGAGCCGAATGCCCCACTGGCAATTTCACGCCGAGCTCCCCAGGTTTTTTTCGCCCGCGCGCGGCGCGGGTGCGTGCCGCCCCCAAACCTACAGATCGGTGCCCCACTGCCCCAAACGCGGGTGCGGTCGCGGGCCGCGTGAGGGTCGTTCCGAATGTCCCAAATGTGGTCCCAAACCAGGTTTGGCAACTTCCCTACCCGCCTAACACAATGAGTTTGGACAACGAGAAGCTGCTGCGTGTGCGCACTGTGGCCCCGCCAACAACGGCGTTGCCCCCCGAAAATGCTGTGGGGCATGTTCGCAGCCTTGAACAGTATAAACAACTGTACCAACAAAGCATTTCCGACCCCGGTGCCTTCTTTGGTGCGGAGGCGCGGCAGCTGCTGAGCTGGGACCGCGAGTTTGACCACGCATTGTACACCGAACCGGGGTTTGCAAACTCGCCGGCGTGGTTTGTGGGCGGCCAGCTCAATGCGTGCTACAACTGCGTTGATAGGTGGGCCCTTAAGGACCCTAAACGCACGGCAATCATCTATGAGGGCGACTCGGATGCCCAGCAAGTGACGTATGGCGAGCTGCTGACGCGCGTGTGCCAGCTGGCGCAGCTGTTAAAGGCTAAAGGCGTTAAACGCGGCGATGTGGTCACGGTTTACCTACCGATGACGGTGGAGGCGCTCGTGGCCATGCTGGCAATTGTGCGGCTGGGTGCTATTCATTCGTGTATTTTTGCTGGGTTTTCTCCAGCAGCAATTCGCGATCGTGTTTTGGATGCGAAATCTAAGGTTGTGGTGACATGTGACATTGGTTTCCGCGCAGGAAAGCAGATCCCGACAAAATCGATTGTGGATGAAGCCTTGCGCAGCTGCCCCGAGGTTCACACTGTGGTGGTGGTTGAACGTGCCGAGTCCCGCGGCCAATGGGTTGCCGAACGGGATGTGGCCTATACTGATGCTGAACAATATAAATCGTACTGCCCGCCGGTCCCTGTGGATAGTGAGCACCCATTGTTTTTGCTGTACACTTCTGGATCTACTGGCAAACCGAAAGGGATGCAGCACAGCACTGCTGGTTACCTTTTGGGTGCATTGTTAACGACAAAGCATGTGCTGGGCGTCTGCCGCGACGATACTTTGTTCACTGCTGGTGATGTGGGCTGGATCACGGGCCACACTTACGCTGTTTATGGGCCTCTTTTGAACGGTGCCACGACCGTGGTGTTTGAAAGCACGCCGGTGTACCCTACGCCGACAAGGTACTGGGATATTGTGGACAAGTACAATGTCACGCAATTCTATACTGCACCCACTGCTTTACGCTTACTGCGTCAGTACGGCACAGAGATCATTGAGCCCTACAACTTATCGAGTTTGCGTGTTTTGGGGTCCGTGGGCGAGCCGATTGCCGAGGAAGTGTGGGAGTGGTACTTCACGTACGTGGGGCGCCGCCGGTGCGCTGTGTGCGACACTTACTGGCTGACTGAATCAGGTTCTCACCTCGCTTCGTCAATCCCGGGAGTAACGCCAATGAAGCCGGGTGCTGCTGGGTATCCGTTCTTCGGCATTAAGCCGGTGATTCTCGATCCGGCAACGGGCGCTGAAATCGATACCAGGCCGGCCGAGGGTGTGTTGGCGATCTCGCAGCCGTGGCCGTCGATGGCGCGCACCATTTATAACGATTATGGGCGCTTCAAGGACACCTATCTCAAGCCGTACCCGGGACACTTCTTCACGGGCGACGGTGCGGCTATGGATGCCGATGGGTATATCTTTGTGAGTGGTCGTATGGACGATGTTGTAAACGTTAGCGGGCACCGACTATCAACGGCTGAGGTCGAGGCGTGCGTGCTCGAGGCGCAGCTCGATGGCGAGTCGCTCATGACGGAATGCGCCGTTGTGGGTGTGGAGGACGAGATCACTGGTCAGGCTTTGATGGTGTTTGCCGAGCCAGAAATGTGGCTTCGTGAAGAGATCGCGGCAGGCAAGCGCCAAGTCCATGATATTGCCAAGGAGACTATCCTTATTGTTCGTAAAGAGATCGGGCCGTTCGCAGCGCCGCGCCGCGTGTTCTTGGTAGACGATCTTCCCAAGACCCGTTCGGGTAAGATCATGCGCCGTGTGTTGCGTAAGATTGTTGCTGGTGAGGAAAAGCAGCTCGGTGAGCTCAGTACTCTCAGCGACCCGCAGGTTGTCCCGGCGCTTATCGAGGCAGTGAAGTCCCAGACCCCTAAGAAGTAGTTGAGCGACGCTTTGAGAAGCGGAGTTTTTTTTTTTTTTTTAGCAGAGGAGACTGTAAATATACGTACTGGCTAGAGTTGCACATATATTTATGTAAAGTAGCCGCGATTATCGCATCCAGGAAAGGTTACCTGTACGAGTTCAGACAAGGTCCTACCACCCAGGAGTGGTGATGATCACGTGGTCTCAAGATCTGCAGGGTGCCCGTTGAGTGGGGTGCATAACCCTGGCCCTTTACCCACGGATCTTGCGAACGGATCTTCAAACGCGCGCATGTTTCATCCTTAAATAACTCGCAGCTGCACATAATTTCTGCTCTTCCAGATGAGTGGTTAAAAACGAGCATCTGTGATCTAAATATATAACGCGCAGTCGCCAATATTTGCCGTGAATATCTGGTTGGGTGTGTAGTATACGACTTTTGAGTTCATAGACCCTGGACTAACCCTTATGTCTTATCTATTTATTTACACTTCTTGATTCGGTAAGGGCAAGGGTTAGTGAATATTATCTCGATGCAACTGTGTAACAGACATAACATAAACCGATCTAAATAAAAGGGCGGCACCTTTTGACGTCATGGTTCATGTAAGGGGTTGACGTGCGTTCTTAGGGTGTGTACCGCGCAAGGATCTGTAAAGTGGTGGCGCACCAATTTCAGATGTTTGCTCAAGCCAAGCTTAATTTTCCTCGAAATAATTTGACCTGTATTAAATATTTACCGCCCGTAATTTTTAAATGATAATTTTCGAAGCTTGATGCGGCTTATTCGAAGTAATATTAAGGAGACCGAGGTTCAGCCACCCTCATCCTTTGCTCCTGCTGTCTAAATTAATTACAAGGTGAGGGTCCTATAAATCTAATAATAATCTCATTCGAGTTTTAGCTCTAGTGTAGCAACTCCTTTTTATCCGTAATGGGCTCCCACCTATCGAATATGGTCGTTATTGGGCTGGGATTTTGAATTTTATGATGTGCGTCATCAAGTCATTTTCGGGGACCTACCCCTTCTGTAGCAGTTTCAGGGCAAGTGCCCAGCCTTTCACTGTTTCAACGCGAAATATTAACTATCTACTCACTAATAATAGACGCGGCGGCAGCAAGACAAAGATGTAATATAAATAGGGGGCGATTTCTTCATCTGATTTTTTTTTCAACGGAGTTAACTAGTTACTATGTTCTTCACCCCTATTCTTTTGGCGACACCATTCGTTACTGCCGCCGCCCTTAACTGGGGCGAGCCACCCTTTCCGAAAGTGTTTGAAAAAGACGTGCCTTCAAGCGATAGCTATCCTTCTGCTGCTACTGGAGGTCCTGCAAGCTACTACAATGGAAGCCTTGCTGTTTTCCCTCATGCTATAACCACCTACTGCCCGTCGCCCACGAAGTTCGTGGTTAAGAAGGGCAAAAAGACATCAACCATCACTGTGACGACGCCGTCAACAGTGACTGTTACCGACTGTCCTTGCACGTTGGAGCCTGCGCCTTCCGAGCCTTCTTCTTCAGCTCCTGAGTCCTCCACTCCTGAGTCCTCCGCTCCTGAGTCCTCCGCTCCTGAGTCCTCCGCTCCTGAGTCCTCCGCTCCCAAATCTTCTCCTCCGAAATCCTCCGTACCTCCTGTGTCTTCCACACCCGAGTCCTCTGCCCCCAAGTCATCTGCTCCCGAGTCTTCCGCGCCCCAGTCTTCCACTCCAGCGGTAACAACGACTCCCGAGACTTCCTCTCCTAAAGCTAGTCCCTCTCCGACCTCTGGAAAGCCCGGTAAGCCTGGAAAGCCCGGAAAGCCTGAAAAGCCCGGTAATGTGACCCAGATTGTGACCGAGACTATCTTCACTACAGTTTGTCCGACGAGCACGACGTTCATTTGCAGCAAGCCCAATGGTGTATCGACATACACTGTCACGGAATCGACCACTTTGACCATTACTGGATGCCCGTGTACCTTGTATCCCGTGCCTACGGAGTCGACCACCGAGACTGAACATGAGGCACCCACCCCGACAGAGACTAGCCCTGGTGTTGAGCCGACTCAAACACCCGAGACCAATACGACCGCACCAGCAGAGCCGACCCCTGCTCCCGAAACGACCTGGTCTGCCACAACGGTGACTGAGTCCGTCTTCACCACTGTGTGCACGATCAGCACGACTTTCGTCTGCTCTAAGGACACCGAGGTGTCAACGTATACGGTAACTGAGCCTACGACGGTGACTATTACCGGGTGCCCGTGCACTTTGCACCCTGCTCCATCGGAGACTGGTCCCGCAACCGACACCGGTGCTGGAGTCACGCCTACGTCGGAAGCACCTGAGTCTACCGCAACTCCCGAGTTCCCTACTGGTACTGGTAAACCGACCCAGCCTGCACCTGAGTCTCCCACTGGCACTGAGTCTCCTGCTATACCGACTCAGTCTGCACCTGAGGCTCCCAGTGGTACTGAGTCTCCTGCTAAGCCTACGCAGCCTGCACCTGAGTCGCCCACTGGCACTGAATCTCCTGCTAAACCGACCCAGCCTGCACCTGAGTCTCCCACTGGCACTGAGTCTCCTGCTATACCGACTCAGTCTGCACCTGAGGCTCCCAGTGGTACTGAGTCTCCTGCTAAACCGACCCAGCCTGCACCTGAGTCTCCCACTGGTACTGAGTCTCCTGCTAAACCAACCCAGCCTGCACCTGAGGCTCCCACTGGCACTGAGTCTCCTGCTAAACCGACCCAGCCTGCACCTGAGTCTCCCACTGGCACTGAGTCTCCTGCTAAGCCTACGCAGCCTGCACCTGAGTCTCCCACTGGCACTGAGTCTCCTGCTAAGCCTACGCAGCCTGCACCTGAGTCTCCCACTGGCACTGAGTCTCCTGCTAAGCCTACGCAGCCTGCACCTGAGTCGCCCACTGGCACTGAATCTCCTGCTAAGCCTACTCAGCCTGCACCTGAGTCTCTTACTGGTACTGAGACTCCCACTAAGTCCGGCAAGACGTCCGTTACGGAGTCTCCCGCGACGCCCGAGTCTCCTGCCACTCCAGCGTCACCCGTGAAACCCGGTACACCCGAAACGGTGACGACAGTCGTGACGAGCTTCACGACGTACTGCCCGAGTCCCACGACGTTCACGTACAATGGCGAGACCTACACAGCAACCAGCGAGACGGTGTTAACCATCACGAACTGTCCCTGCACGCTGACTTCCGTGTCGACCGGTGCCCCTCTCCCCTCGGAGGCATCGCCGAGCACTGCTCCCCCGCCGTCGGTAGAGACTGGCGCTCCATCTGGCACCGCCCCCGGTGCACCTGAACCGAACCGTGCGGCACCAACTGCGGCTGGCCTCGCTGCCGGCCTAATTGCCGCGGTTGCCCTCCTCATCTAATGCTACTGCGCACATATACATTATATATTTCATAAGTTCTTTATTATTATACTGCTTCAGCTGCTGGTGGCTATGTAGACGCTTTGTAGTGGCCCGAATGGGGCCCAAGTGGGGCCCAAGGACTCCGAATCGATCGTAAACTCGCAAATTGGATTAGATATATTTACATAGCCGCCCGAATGATTTTAAGTGGACAAGAAGTGTGGCACAATAGTGCCCAGTGGTGTCTAGTGGCTCAGGTAGTCCTTTAGAGCTTCCCTGCAACCCCACAAGTCAGCCCCACAATTCACTTCCACAGTTCAGTCCCAGAAGTAAATACCAATATATATATATATATTTTTTTCCACAATAAAATAGCTACATCCTGAATAAATTCTACAAAATATACAACGTTCATAGCCGCAGTGGTGCGTCGTGGTTAAATCGCCACATACCTGGGGCAAGGAATTTTTACCCATTTCAATGCAGGCACCCGTCGTCTTTGTGAACACCGGAGGCAACCGCGAAACGGGCCGCCAAGCCCAGATCTCGAACATTACCGCGGCCAAAGCGGTTGCAGACATCGTTCGCACGTGTTTAGGCCCCAAAGCCATGCTGAAAATGCTGCTGGACCCCGTCGGCGGCATCGTTTTAACGAACGACGGCCACGCGATTCTCCGCGAAATCGAAGTGACGCACCCCGCTGCCAAGTCGATGATCGAGCTGAGTCGCGCCCAGGACGAGGAAGTGGGCGACGGCACGACCTCCGTCATCATTTTAGCCGGTGAAATCTTGGCTCAGTGCTACCCTTACTTGGAGCGTAAAATCCACCCTGTTGTTATTATTCGCGCGCTTAAGCGGGCTTTAGAAGACGCATTACAAGTTGTGCATGATGTTTCGCGCACTGTCGACATTTCAAACGATGACGAGTTGCTGAAAATCATCGGCAGCTCAATCGGCACGAAATACGTGTCCAAATGGAGCGACCACATGACTAGGCTGGCATTGCATGCGGTGCGGCTCGTGGCAACCCAGCGGGATGAAAACCAGGAGATTGGGGACCCCAGTAAACCGCAGCCGCTGCTGATTGACATTAAGAATAACGTACGAATTGAGAAGATCCCTGGTGGTGACGTCACTGATAGCGAAGTGTTGAACGGCGTTATGCTCAACAAGGACATTACGCACCCGAAAATGCGCCGGTACATTGAAAACCCGCGGGTGCTTCTTCTGGACTGCCCACTGGAGTACAAAAAGGGCGAGTCGCAAACCGATATTGAGATCAGTGACGAGCGCGAGTGGGCGCGGATTCTGGAAATAGAAGAAGAGCAAGTGGAGCAGATGTGCGTACATATCGCTAAATTCAAACCGGACGTGGTCATCACCGAAAAGGGTGTGTCCGACTTGGCCCAGCACCATTTGCTGAGGGCCGGTGCCACGGTGCTGCGGCGGGTCAAGAAGAGCGACAATAACCGCATTGCGCGCGCCACGGGTGCCACGATTGTTTCCCGTGTTGATGAGATCAAAGAATCCGATTTAGGCACGCAGTGCGGGCTGTTCAAAGTGGAAACCATTGGCGACGAGTACTACAGCTTTTTGGTAGAGTGCCGTAACCCGCGGGCATGCACTATTTTGTTACGGGGTGCCTCTAAGGATGTTTTGAGCGAGATCGAGCGGAACTTGCAGGATGCGTTGTGTGTTGCCCGCAATATTCTGCTGGAACCGCGCATGGCCCCCGGTGGAGGTGCAACGGAGATGGCAGTTAGTGTGAAATTGGCCGCGAAGGCCAAAGAAATCGAGGGAATTGAGCAGTGGCCGTACATGGCCGTTGCTCAAGGGTTGGAAGTGATTCCGCGTACACTCGTTCAGAACTGCGGAGGGAACCCGTTAAGACAAGTGACGTCGTTGCGGGCCAAACACGCTGAGGGGCTCTCAACCTACGGAATTGATGGCGAGACCGGGAATCTCGTAGATATGGCGAGTTATGGAGTTTGGGAACCAGAAGCGGTGAAGCTACAATCGATAAAGACCGCGGTGGAGTCAGCAACGTTATTGCTCCGGGTTGACGATATCGTGAGTGCTAAACGTCGTGAAGGTGGTAGTGGTGCACCGGCTAAGGGTCCGCCGCAGCCTATACAGCAGATGCCACAGATGCCGGTTATGGAGTAGATATATGTCATATAGTTCACATCATGTACAAATGTAGACACACCCAACGACAATAGATGTTGCATAGAGTGTTGAGCAGACACGGCCCGGTAGGTGAACTTGCTGTCATGGTGCATTCCATGCATCATCTAATAGCCCCGTTGCCATGCCATCTATTTCTATAACATCTATTTCTATAACATCTATTTCTATAACATCTATTTCTATAACATGGTGCGCTATATGTCAGCTCAATTAGATGTTATGACGTTATTGCGGTGTCTAATTGTCGTGATATAGGCCGTCGTTGTGATTCTATTACGCTGTTCTATATGGAGCGAGCATGTACCATTCGAATGCTTTGAGTAGATGCTCCCCTCCATTTATAAATCACTTCTTCTGGTCCGCTGGCTTGGCCCTCCACCGCTTGCGGTGTTTACGGTTCGTAACATGGTGCAGCCAGCTACTGAGGCTTGCCTTTGCTACGAGCAAAACCAGGAATACCATGGGCGTCACACGGGACCACACAACACCACCCTTGGCAAACATCCGCACGCATACCAGAGCCAGGGGCCCCGTTGCCAATCCTGCCTGCTTTTCCAACGCTTGGGGCCCGCCATGACTGGCATAGTCGCTGGCCAAGTTTGCCACGAACGAGATAAACACTGGTTTCGGAGACAATTCATTATAAGTAATGATGTACATCAGCTTGATCCAGTCTGCGACCATGATTGTGCCGATTATCAATGCTGCCGGTCCACAGACACGCTGCAGCACGTCCCAGCTCATTTCGGACCAGTTTTCCACTAAATTTCGCAACACAATCACCCCTAAGATCGCAGCAAACTGGAATCTTTGCGTGATATCGGCACACACCAATTGGAAAAGGCTGTCCCTATCAACTTTCTTGTACACCGCGCTCTTAATTTCCGAAAACTGGTTCGCAAGCATAAACCCCAGCAAAGCGTTGCCATACGAGTTACTAGCTAAGTTAATAACGACCAATTGCCACATTAAAACGTAGGCATGGGCCAGTGTATAGCCCAGCTCTGCGAGCCCGTATATAACGAGGCGCTGGGGGCTGTGTAGCGTTCGCGAGCTGGCAAGGCAGCCCCCGATTTGCGGGCCAACCGTGCACAGAAACCGGTCGCATACTTCCATAAGGCTGTACAGCACGAAGATGGTTAAACCGTGCTGGCCCCTCAATTTCAGGTACACGCGGCTTGTGTTGACGTTTTGCAAAACGCGGAAGCTGATCGCGAGTATCGCGAGCTGTAGAACATCGCGTAATGCAAGTGGACTCCAAATCCGCTTAACCAGGCTAATATAAAGGCTACGAACAGCCCTTAAAGGTAATACAACGACGGTGTGCAAAAACGCATCAAGGGCCAGCAATGAGCCAAAGGTGAGTACACGTTCGGCATGTAGCGGCGTGCTCACTATATCCAGCAATGCATCCTCGCTGTCCGTGGCCAGCTCGCCGGGAGTGGCGATTTCGGCCCACAGCTGGCTCAGGGGGGCCATCCTGGGGTCCCTACCCACATACGCCATGTTAATGAGTGTTTCTTAGAAGCAATCGCCGCAATACGAATAATATTTACCGGGTTTCACCGATTGCGTGCAAGCACGGAAACTGCCGGCATCGTTTTGCCCCATGTTGATTGACTTCGCTATTAAGTTACCCACTGCGTCCACCTTAGTTGCAACTTGTAATAAATACCTACAGCCTACGAGCTGCATGCTGTCTATTTAACTGCTACGTAACTGCCTACTACCTATTTACCGCCTGTCTAACTGTTTAACGCCTTGCCTACCTAACTTGCTACTGTATTGCCTAGGGTACTGTCCAACCTCCCTTTACAAGGCTGACTGGGGGGGTACTCAGATCCGGTAAATATAATTGATAGGCCTCTGAGGTCAATCAATTAATTAAGAGCTCTCTATATAACAAATACGGTGAGATTTATGCTAAGCTAAGTGCGTTTATACTACTACTGTGCGTATGGTACGTTTGACGTCACGTGTTCTATATCAGGTGACGTCGCCCAAGTCGATGTGGAGTTCGCCCAACACACACACATCACCACGATGAAATTTGCTAGATATTTCAAAAATCGAAATAAGTCAATATAGAAGCTATGATTTATGGGAAAAAATAAATGTGAATTGAAGTTGAGAAAAGAGCGTTATTACCTGTAAATTAATTACCTGATTGAAATGCTACATTGTGCTGTTATACATCATACTTGACTTGGGTTGATGCCTCTTAAACACGACGAATATAGGCAGCTGTCATAATTTTTTTATTTTGTGTTCTAAATAATTCAGATCTAGCTTTTAATTGAATACTTTCACGTCGGCATTCCACTATTCTGTAGTGGTGTAATGAGAAATTTGGTCCCCTTTGACAGTTTCAGATGGGGTATAGGCCAGATCTCGGTTCAGCGTTTAGGAACTACGGGCTGCCCAATTTGGTTACTACCGATTACCTGATTGTATTTTAAAAATATTGAGTATAGTTGGTTGATTACAGGCTCTTTGTTTTGTAGTTTTACCGCTGATTTGCAGTTCAACGATTACGAAGGGTATGCTGAGCGTGTTCCGCACGGTTGCGCGGCACGCACGGCATGCCGGCCTTGGCGTTGAAATGAAACACTTGAAAAAGTGCATGCGGCGCCCCGTGCGTACCCCGCGCGAGCTGCGGCAGCGGTTGAAACAGCTGTTCGATATAGAAATCGAACTTCGTCAGGTGTGCCTTGGCCGCTCCTCCCGCACGCAATTCCTCGCTACTTTTGGGCTGATAAATGTCGAGCCAACGGAACGCAACCAAGTCGGTACTTTATTTCTGTGGCGGCAGCAGGAAGACCGAAGGTTCGACGAATATAATGCCCCACCCAAACGGGGCACTCCAACTTTTCATAGCGTTGACCGGTGCGCGAAATTCGCATCGGCAACTAGCCGATTCGCCCATTGTTTTCATTTGAATTTAGAGAACTCCAACCAATTGGTGGTTTCAACGGTGTTTGCACCCTTCTATCGGTCGCAGCGCCATGCTCCCATCCAGAGTCGGCCACGGCCCGTAGAACTGCAAGCCGTGAAGCGTAGTGCCGGCACTCTGTCCCTGCTGCGTGTTCGCGGGGTGCAAATGCGTAGTCGTGGGTTCCGAAGGCACATGTCTGCTGTGGATGGAAAGCTCGCTGATGAAATACTGGCAATTGAGCAGCAAGTATGGCTCGCTAAACAATATGCACTGGAAGAAAACGAAGACTGGACGGACTGGGTTTCTTCTTTACAGTCGGAAATACAGCGGCTACGGCACCGGCAAGCGCAATTGGGGCTGAAACTCGAGGTGCAGCGACGAATCTTGATCCGGCGCCGCAGTGAGCTCGAACGGGTGTGGGAATTCCGATACCTCCGCCAAACACAGAACCGTGAAAGGCGCAAGCAGCTTTACCCACCCAAGCTGCTCACTCTCGATACTTTATAGCTAAAAGACATACACTTTGCTATTTTCCGTGCATGTTATATTCTCCGTACATATTGCCGTAATATACGTGTTTTCGTATCCCCCACATGTCTCATAGTCCACATCTCACATATGTAGAATCTAAAAACTTTTGATTTCTCACACTGCGCCGACCCCCTCCATAAAAAACGAAGGGCCGATTCAGGATCGGCATAGTTTACGGTTAAGACTACGACGGTATCTAAGCGTCTTCGATCCCCTAACTTTCGTTCTTGATTAATGAGGATGTCTTTGGCAAACGCATATGTGTCTGCCATGCCGTATGTGCCTGCCGTGCCGTATGTACCATGGCCTACATGCCGTACATACATCGTACATGTCGCGTATTCTACGTATATGTATGCTAGTTTTTGATGGCATTAGTCGAGTGGGGTGTTCATTTACCTCGTTAATGTACGTACATGTGTGCTAGCTATAAGTTTGCTCGATTATATGGAGTGATGGGTCTTCCAGCTGCTCATGGAGCAAAGTGAGGTTCTGCAAGACCTCGTGAAGGTGTTGGTTGCGCACCATCTCAGCCATTGTCTCTGCCACAGTCTTGTGGTTCGCAGCAGCCATGGCCCTGACTTCGGGCAACAACAGAATGTCCTGCTCCCAATGCATGTCGCCGTAGTGCGCATACGCAACGTCTTTTCGAGTAATTAAAGGCTCCCGGCTTAGTTGTTCGCGGTAAAACGCGCTGGACTGGAAACATGCAAGCGAGCAGAAATTGTGCTGCCAGGGCACCACCGTTTGTCGATTTGGATCCCTAACATTTCCTCGGCCATCACGAAGAATCGTGCTGCAAGTTGGGTACCCGCAACGGGCCAGAACTGTGCGTTCAGTGATTAAGTCGTCATAGTCTTGCGGGGTCAAAAACCGTGCTAGGAACCGTAAAGCTTCGGGTGACAGCGGTTCGGTGCTGGCAATGATCATTTGCAGTACCAAATTCGTTGCCTGTACCGGATTTAAGTATTCTTTCACGCGAGGGCCGAGTAAAGCCTCGAGCTCGTCGCTGGACAACTCGACCATGTTTTGGAGTTTGCCCTAACCTCTAACGTGCATAACCGTCATGCAGGCTGGGGGGCTAACGGCTGGTCACCGCAGGTAATTTAAAAATTAACAAAGAATAAGAACCGTCTTCGGTAGCTATTTAGCTAATTACGATATCTATTTAAGCTGGAGGATGTGCGGGCATGAGTTCTGCGGCGAACCGCCAGTTAAGACAGTTTGGAAGAATGACAGCACGTCAGGGATCGAGTTGCGCGCGGATGAGTACGTCGCACCATCAATTTCATTGTAAGTAACCGGGGTTCCCGCGTGGCAGTATGTCTTCAGCGTGTCTACGAAAGCCGGCGTGTTAGCGTACGTATCCTTTGAGCCCTGGTACACGTACACGTTCACCTTCGGGGGAGACTGGCCCACATTGTTCAATTTATAAACGTTCTGCACTGACTTCTGCTGGAAGGGGTCCTGCGTGAAGTACGTCGTGGTCACGTTCGAGTTAATGAAGAAGATGTCGTTTAAAACGGCACACCTCGAGTTCGCGGCCTCGAATTGTTTGCGACGGTTGGCAGTAACGGTGTCGGCAAGCACGTCGGAGATGTCTTTGTACTCGGTGGCCATACCCAGCAATGAAGTTACAATATTACCGGCGCTGGGCGTGGCATTGAGGCGCGTCAGCCAGTCCAGAAGATCCGTGACGTAGCTGCCGACGGCCAGACCCTTGATCGGAAGCTCGGGAGCGTACGAGGGAGCGATCTCGGCTGCCCAGCCAGCAGCGTGCGCGCTTGTGCCGTAGCCCCACAGTCCGATGTTGCCTGACACAGTTGCGTTGGTTACGACCTTGTTCAAATTGAACGCAGCGCGGGCCGAGTCAAGAATTTGCTTACCGGCGAGCTTTCCCACTGTGAATGAGCCACGCTGGCCTTCATAGTCGGGCACCACCACGATATAACCCTCATTAATCAGTCTTTGAACCTCGTTGATGGCATTGCGGCCAAACAATTGGTAGCTCGGTGCGCAATCAATGGAGATCGCATCCTCAGGAATTTGGAACACAACAATGTGGCCATTCCGGTTCGTAATACGGGGCAGCAAAATGGTTGCAATCGTAGTGGTAGGTGCATCATGGGCATCCTCGGTACGCAAAAGCAATTGGTACGCATCCGTGACGCCAGCGTAGGTGGCACCGATACTAATCGGGCGACTGTTGATGATGTCACCGTTCTTGTACTTATTCAAATCGGACAGCACCTTAGTGTAGAAGGGATCTCGAACTGGCTGAAGTGGGGACTGGCCGGGTTTCGATACCCAATTCGTAAATGCTGGGTCCTTACCGGGCGCACCACCGGCATTCGGGTCGCCGCCGCCTTCACTAGCGGCGTCGTCGCGGCGAACAACCCCGGCGAGGGCAATCAAGGGAAGGGTGATGAGAAATGCTGCTTTCATTTAATATAAAGAACTTCCATTGCTGGTTCTCTGTGCGAATATATACTGTACGCCCCGTCGGGCTTGTACTAAGTTAAGCTTGGTTAAGCACTAATAAAGTAGCTCGGTGCACCCGGGGTAATTTTAACAACTAGGCTCAATCTACATGCAGATCTCGACTCTAAGTAAGTTATACAGAATGTAGTTTACAGGCCCACGCTACCGGCCACATTAAGGGCAGGCGGCACTTCAAGAGCCCATTCCACGGTCCTACTGGGCGGTTCCACTCAGAAATATCAAATCCAGTAGCTGCCAGCAGGCTTGCTCTTCTCCATTACCAGAACCCGTCACCCTATGGACTAAGAATGCGAGGCAGAAACAGGAGTAAAACCAATTTTTCACTTAACCCACTGTTTTTGTACCTACTGCACCTCCTCGCCGTATCACGGGTGTGGCACGCAAGATAAACAGCGTTGTTCTCGCCGCGGCGCGCATCTAATCTAAATGAGTGTAAATATAAATTAAATGAGTTTATGGTCGTTTACAACGCGATGTTTCATCCGTATAGTTTTGTGTGGCGCAAGAACCTGTCAATTCTCTATTTTCCGTGGGTTCCGTGGTATCTGTAATTCCCGCAGTTTGTTTTTTTTATCCGGCCAGCAGCTCGTAAACGATAATGAAAATGTTCGCAGCAATCAAAACCGGCCGTGCCACGGTACGCGTCGACCGCACGAGGTAGAGCACGCGCGACGTCATGCCAGCCTCTTGCTCGCCAAACACCGGCTGCTCGCTGCCAAATAGGCGGCGAAGGAACCGCTCTTCATTTAGAATACACACGGCATTGAGCAGGAGCACGCAGAACCATACCACCCTGCCGAGGCCGAACGTGAACAGCATGGCAAACGTTGTTCCAAGCCTGCCTTCCCCAAGCCTTAACCTCCCAAGCCTTAACCTCCCAAGCCCGAGCCTTAACCTCTCTTGCCCTAACCTCCCAAGCCTTAGTCTCCCAAGCCTTAACCTCCCAAGCCTTAACCTCCCAAGCCTTGGCCCGAGCCTTAACCTCTCGTGCCCGAGCCTTAGTCTCCCATGCCACTGTCGGTGTAGCAGTAGGTCGATGGCCATATCGCGTACCGGAAACCAGCCAATAAGAGTCGAATAAGGAGATCTGGCTGGACCCCTTTCTAATGGGTGCTGGTAGGCCGCATTATGAACGGTTAAAATTATCTACTAACATAGCTAACTATTGAACTCCAACGGCCATGACCTCCCAAGCCTTAACCTCCCAAGCCTTAACCTCCCAAGCCTTAACCTCCCAAGCCTTAGTTTCCCAAGCCTTAACCTCCCAAGCCTTAACCTCCCAAGCCTTAGTTTCCCAAGCCTTAACCTCCCAAGCCTTAACCTCCCAAGCCTTAACCTCCCAAGCCTCAACCTCCCATGCCTTAACCTCCCATGCCTTAACCTCCCATGCCTTAACCTCCCAAGCCTCAACCTCCCATGCCTTAACCTCCCATGCCTTAACCTCCCATGCCTTAACCTCCCAAGCCTCAACCTCCCATGCCTTAACCTCCCATGCCTTAACCTCCCATGCCTTAACCTCCCATGCCTTAGCCCATGCCCTAACCTCCCATGCTTCAGTTTCCTAAGCCTTAGCCTCCCAAGCCTTAACGCCTTAGCTTTCAACTAAGTTGTATCCCATCCCAGCCTGCTTTAACTCGCTAAATGGACTGCTAGTATATTCCCAATGTATTGCCAAACGCCTATTTACTATCAATGTACTACTATCAATGTACGGCGTTTAGATTATTTATCGTAGTGTGACCCATTGATCGATCTGCTCATCAAGTCTTCCCAACTGTCGGAAAAACAAACCAGCCAAACTTACCGGCTTTTAGACCCCTACCGCCTTGTTGTGCGCCTCCCGGCCCGCTCGGAGCACGTTTCGGTTCCCAACCTTGCTGTAATCTTAGAAGCGCGCGTCTACCCGCTTGCGATGCACGGTAGCCCCGACCCACGGGTGCAAGCGTGAGCAACCCAACAGCCCTACCCGGCCAATGCGAGGCCGCCGTAAAATAACACCGCACCCCATCCCGGTATGTATCCAAAATTCTAAATTGTTTAGATTAAGCACGTAGCTGGCTCCAGAGTATTATTAGCCAGGCCACTACATTCCACTACCATGCCTGCCATACAAGTTTAGATCTCCATAGCCGATCTACAGGTGAGCAACCCCCCGCCCCCTGGGCGGGCCAAGCGCCGGTGGATTTGTAAACACGACGCACCCTGCCAACGTTTCACGTGGTGCGCGGCCCGGGGTGCATACCCAATTTACGCGTCAAGTATGGGGCCAGCCACCTCACCCCACGCCAAAACACCCATCCCACAAATTGGACAATTTTTTGTAACTAACCAAATGTCTGGAGCTCACACGAACGGCGTTCACGCCCGTAACTACAGCTCGATGGCGCTGGATCGCGCCTCCAGCAACGTTGCCGCTGCGCAGATGCGCAATGCGCTGAACAAGCTTGCCGACGAAATTGAAGACAAAACGAAACGCGAGCACTTCGAGAGTGAAATGGACTGCTTTTTTGAGCTTTTCCAGCGGTACTTGCTGAGTTCTGTGCGCGGCGGCAGCCTCGACTGGGAGCGCGTGCAAACGCCGAGCCCGGACGAGGTCGCGGATTACACGACGCTGTCGCACAATGAGTTGAGCAAACCCGAGGCGTGCAAATACCTCGACAAACTTGCCGTTTTAAAGCTGAACGGTGGTTTGGGCACGTCGATGGGCTGTGTTGGCCCCAAAAGCGTGATTGAAGTACGTGATGGCAAGAGCTTTTTGGACCTTATGGTGCGCCAGATCGAGTATCTCAATCGTACCTATGATGCGGATGTTCCCTTCATTCTTATGAACTCGTTCAACACCGATGAAGATACGGAGAAGATCGTCGAGAAGTACCGCGGCCACACGATCGACATTAAGACGTTTAACCAGTCAAGGTTCCCGCGAATCAACAAGGATACACTGCTGCCGATCCCGGAGAGTGCAGATGACAGCCCCGAAACCTGGTACCCACCGGGTCACGGTGATGTGTTTGAGTCGCTTTACCGCTCAGGGATCTTGGATGAGCTTATTGCTGCCGGTAAAGAGATCCTGTTTGTTTCGAATGGTGACAACTTGGGAGCGACCGTTGACTTGGACATTCTGCGTTTCATTATCGATTCTAAAAGCGAGTACATCATGGAATTGACCGACAAGACGCGGGCCGATGTCAAGGGTGGCACGATCATCAATTATGACGGGCACGTCCAGCTGCTGGAAATCGCGCAGGTTCCGAAGGAGCATGTCGAGGAGTTCAAGAGTATCAAGAAGTTCAAGTACTTCAACACGAACAATCTTTGGATCGACCTCCGAGCCATGAAGCGCGTGGTGGAGGAGCAGGCATTGAAAATGGAGATCATCCCGAACCCGAAGAGTGTGACGATCCACGGCCAGGAAATCCATGTGTTGCAATTGGAGACGGCGGTCGGTGCCGCGATCCGCTACTTCAAGAATGCGCGCGGGATCAATGTGCCTCGCTCGCGGTTCTTGCCGGTCAAGACGTGCTCGGACCTGCTATTGGTCGAGTCTGATCTGTACCAATTGGTCCATGGCTCGCTCGTTATGTCGTCTAAGCGGTTTGGTGGCACGCCGCTCATCAAGTTGGGGGGAAACTTCAAGAAGGTTAGTGACTTCCAGAAGCGTATCCCGCACATGCCGAAGATTATCGAGCTCGACCACTTAACCGTCACGGGCAACGTCTTTTTCGGCCGCAATATTGAGCTCAAGGGTACGGTCATCATCGTGTGTGAGGAAGGTAACAAGATTCAGCTCCCGGCGGGCTCTGTTCTTGAAAACGTCGTCATCACGGGCAGTTTGAGCATTCTTGAGCATTAGTTGGACGCTCGTTTATACACGCTTAATACCATATATATATTACCGACTTTTTACTACTCTTTTGTTCACTTGTGATGGTAGAGACGTACGGTTCCTAATCAGGCATCATATCGGGTCAAGGGCTTTCAAGGTTAAACTTGCCAACGCTAGAAGACAAAGTTTCAAAAATAAGCAGTAAACTCGTTGGCAATTCGGTGCAGTAGTGTGGGTAATATCAATGCCATTAAGAAAGTCGAGCCGTGGTTTGCTGGTGAGTGAGCATGGCTCAGATGCTAGTCAAAATGCGATATGGAGCTCGTTACTATACAAAAGCGTGTCAAAAACTTGCTAAATATGCTTTATACTCTACTTTAAATTTGTATTGCCATTCACTACGCACTGCATTCATTACGCACTGCATTCACTACGCACTGCATTCATTACGCACTGCATTCACTACGTACTGCACTCACTATGCATACTGCGTCCACTGCCATTCAATGCCCTTGAAGGTAGGTAGTGACCCACGTGACACCACGTGACGACCCATCCCCCACCACATTGTACTGAACTGCTCCCAACATCGAAAATCAAAACGAAATGATTATTTTGAAAACGCCCCCGAAATTTCGCGCAAATTTGAGGGCAACAGATCTCCCAACGCCGAGATTAGTACCGTGGGCGACCCCCACGTGAGGGCAAACACGACCAATACCAACCGATCCGCACTAAAATGATGCAGAACTGATGACACACGGCAAACTCAAAAAAAACATCACAAACAGGCCCCCTCATTTCAAATAGAAACAAGAAAAACTCGCCAGAAGGTTTTGCAGTCCCGAATACATAGAGATCAAGTAGACGATTACGCGTAGTTCGGGCGCCATATGAAAGCCAGAATCGAATAATGGTGTTCTCGCGAAAAATTAAATAAAAAAAGAGAATTGTTATATTTTTAAACGCTCGATAAAGGTCAACAAGGCGCGCAGTGGCGCATGTCGTTGCTTCATCGAAACCCCCTTGCGATAGTGATGAGAGTCTTACCCGTACCCAACATCCTCGCCCTAATAACAACCAGAAAAGTACTATAAAGAGGGCATGCGGGAACGTTGAACGAACTTCGCATAAACCTTTTTATACACAATGGCTCGCACTAAACACGTCGCAACCCCAGCCAAGACCACCGCGGGTAAGGCTCCCCGTAAGTCTGCCGCGTCGAAGACTCCCCGGAAGTCCGTCGCTG